>JACXSJ010001608.1:0-53424 GCA_014851325.1 Pentalonia nigronervosa
GAATTTCTTGTTCGGCGAGTATTAATAGTGAAATTATTAATTTTTTTGTTTGTGTTAGTAGTCAAGGCATTATTATCTTCATGCATATTATTAGTCAAAGTATTATTCTCTATGTTCATATTACTAATCACAGAATTTCTTGTTCGGCGAGTATTAATAGTGAAATTATTAATTTTTTTGTTTGTGTTAGTAGTCAAGGTATTATTATCTTCATGCATATTATTAGTCAAAGTATTATTCTCTATGTTCATATTACTAATCACAGAATTTCTTGTTCGGCGAGTATTAATAGTGAAATTATTAATTTTTTTGTTTGTGTTAGTAGTCAAGGTATTATTATCTTCATGCATATTATTAGTCAAAGTATTATTCTCTATGTTCATATTACTAATTACGGAATTTTTTGCTCGGCGAGTATTAATAGTTAAATTATTAATTTTTTTGTTTGTGTTAGTAGTCAAGGCATTATTATCTTCATGCATATTATTAGTCAAAGTTTTATTCTCTATGTTCATATTACTAATTAAAGAATTTTTTACTTGACAAGTATTATTAATCAAATTCTTAATGTTTTTGTTTGTATTAGTAGTCAAGGTATTTTTTTCTTTGGGCATATTATTAGTCAAAATATTATTCTCTATGTTCATATTACTAATTACGGAATTTTTTGCTCGGCGAGTATTATTAGTCAAATTATTAATTTTATTGTTTGTGTTAATAGTCAAAGTATTTATTTCTTCGGGCATATTAGTAGTCAAAGTATTATTCTCTATGTTCATATTACTAATTACAAAATTTTTTGCTCCTCGAGTATTAATAGTTAAATTATTTTGTATTTTATTTGTGTTAGTAGTTAAAACATTTTTATCTTTGTTTATATTACTAATTAAAGAATTTTTTCCTTGACAAGTGTTAGTAGTCACATTATTTTCTTCTTCTTGTGTATTTGTAGACAAAGAACTTTCATTAATTTGTCTATCATTATCGTTTTTCTTACTAGCAATCATGCTTAGTTCATTTGGCCATATTTCCCCACAAGTTTGGATAGAAATGTTGATCTTGTCATTGAAAGAAGGACAGTTTATATTATTTTCTGTTATGTCATTTTTTGCATTATTAATTTCAATCTAAAAAAGTTTTAATGTACAATTATGGTCAAGATCAATAAAATATATACTTCAATATAGAAAAATTAAAAAACAGTTCAATGTTATTTTATTATTTTTATTATATTTGAAAAATAACCACTTATTTATATTAATATTAGAATTATTTTTTCATAATTTTAAATTTATTTATTGTGTAAAAAGAAATAATGAATTTTATTAAAAATTATTAATAAATAATTTTAAAGTTGTAAAGAAATTTTTTATTGTGACTAAATCTATCTACCAATTGTTTTACTATGATTTATCATATTTTACTTATTTAAATATTACTCAAATCCGGGACATTCATTATATAACGAAAAGCCTATATTTACTGATAGATTTCGCCTTAATTAAATTAGTAACATAGTTAACTTATACAATGTAAGTTTTGTTTAAAATATATATATAGTTATTGGTAAACCACATATAAATTATTTTTGAAGCAATTTACTTTACCTCCCAAAGAAATCATAAATGGACTTTTACTTCATTATTGTTAAATATTTCAGATTTAACAGTTATTTCATATTCAATAATGGAGTAGATTTCCAGACAGTTTACCAATATTGCACTGATTATAAAAGGTTAAAAACAATTTTTTTTTTCACACAGTTGTTTCAAATTAATCAACTTTATAATAAATTGTAATTCATTAATTTAAGTATCACATGACAAAAATCGGACACACTTGATTATGTAGGCTTGCACAGTTTTAGATATTACTTGGCAAAGCAAACAAATTATGGTAAAATTAATAAATTAATCAATAATGATAGATAACAGTTGTTATTATGTAGTTCTAAATTGTATTATGGAGTCTTTGTATATTCAAATAAATAATGCTAATTGGCACATTTTTATTTTATAATAACAATAACATAATATTATTTACATTGTACATAATTGTATATAATACTGTATTTTATATAATACTTGAGTGATTAAAACATTTAATCATGGCATAATAATTTATTATAGAATATGTAATTTTACTTGTATTCATATAAACAAAAAAATCTATTCAACCACAAACCTAAATCAGTAGAAGCAGCATGCAGTATTAGAAAATACACATTTAAATATATTTATCATATTCATTGTGCATAGATTAAAACAAATGTTTAAGAAATTCTATGCTTGTGTTTTATTAAGTTTTGAAATATATAAAATATTAATATGTTAAACGTTTTATTTAAAAATAACAAGCATTTTAATGATATTGTCAAAATCTAAATTTAAATTATTTTTAAATTGAAATTACAGTAAATGTAATTATTTGTATATGATATGCAACAATAGCATCTTTAACAGTAACAATACAAGAACAAGATTTTAATTTTTTTTAACTTATAAAATATAAAAATACATTTATTACATGCAATTTAAGAAGTAAATAATTTAAATAACTTACTTGTTTTTGTTTTTTTCTATTTCTTAGTAAAAATCTATTGTTTGGACAATTTTCAAAATTGGAACTTTTATCATTTGAGATTTTTATTTCGATTGCTTGTTCATGTTTATCTATATATGTATCTTCATAATCTGGATCAAGTGGATTAACAAAAAAAATTTGGT
The DNA here is from genome assembly GCA_014851325.1 of Pentalonia nigronervosa. Taxonomy (NCBI): domain Eukaryota; kingdom Metazoa; phylum Arthropoda; class Insecta; order Hemiptera; family Aphididae; genus Pentalonia; species Pentalonia nigronervosa. Next base: position 2,727 of record JACXSJ010001608.1, read on the forward strand.
TCATAGAAGCACAAAATCTAGCTAGTTTATTATCAATATTCTCAGGTATATCTTCTTCATTAAAATTAATGGCAGCATAACCATTCTTCGGTTTGAACATGGTATTATTCCTAAAAAAATAAATAAAATAAAAAATGATCAAACATTTTTGATTTTTTAAATTAATTTCCATTATTATTCATATAAAATTTAAAATATCTTAACTATATATAAAGAAGTTTCAATAGTTTCAATTCTGTAAGAAAACAATATTTGTTACTAAGAATGTCTTCTATATTTTATCTACCAAAATATTTTCAATTTTGAGAAAAGCACTAAATGTATTAATTTAACAATAATGTTTTTTTGTGTCTGCAGAGATAATGCTTCAAATTTCAATTTCAAAATATTTTTTGATAGCAAAGTCAATCTAGTTGGTACATTAAGGATTAGAACCCATTTCCAATTATTTACTTAATAATTGAATTTCGATAAATTTTGTCACATACATTATTTACTGTATTACTCACTGCATTAATCGGTGTTGCAAGGTGATTAATGAAACAGAGATGGGCAATTTGTCTGCAGCATATAGTAATAAATAATTCATTTTTATTACGTGAATTAATATTGTAAGTAAAAATAAGTTAATATGTAGTTAAGGTTTTAATATTATAAATATCGGGTAAGCTAATCTAAAATAACAGGTTCAATCTATTATCTTAACCTTTCTTAAAGCGTTAAAATAGGTTGAATATTTTTTAATTCTATAGGACTCCACCATACGACTTTGCTCTTTATATGATATAACCAACGTATAGAGCAAAATATTCAATTTTTTTTTTTTAATAACCTGTTTAAAAAGAGAATAATAATAAAAATAACATTATTCATTTTTAAATTACACTTTATAAACATTTAATAGCTAATGTAATAATAATATCTTCAGTTATTGGTGTTACAATATATCATAATAGACATAATATGTTAGTCAAAATTGTATTAAACTTATTTTTACAAAAAATATTATAGTATGATAATATGTAACAGATAAATTTTAAAAATAATGAACTAACATATTACATTTACTTCTTTTATTTATTTTATTATTGTATCATTAAATGTTTTTAAAATTTGATTTAAAAACGAACAGTGTATGTTATTTTTGATGATATTCTCTTTTTAAGCAGCTTACTTAAAATATTTTATTATTTAGGTACTTTGTCCTACACATTGGTTATTTTGACCTAGATATTTTAGTACAGGATATTTTTTCCAATAGTGTTATTAGACAATACAAAAATCATGAACTTATACCCTAATATGCCAAGACTAAAAAAAACCTATTGCATTTGTTGATAAACCATATTACTATTAAAAATGTACAATTAATAATTATATGAACTAAATAATTACCTATTTATAATTAAAATTTAACTATTTGCATTTAAATATAATTATATATTTTTTAAATGTTATAATTGATTTAAGTTCATAATTAGTTTCATTTGATTAATGACAATAAATGTGAAGGGCAAAGTTCCTTACAAGACTGTTATCTGTATAGTATTTTAGGTACAATATTTTATCCAGTTATCCTTAATAATCAAGTTTTATTTAAGATCAAAGACTATTGATGAAAGGCTAAGTTCTTTAGCTGTTTTAACCATAAAGTCAGACAAAGAAATTAAATTACAATGATATAGTTGATACATTTTCCATAAATTTTAAATAGAGTGAAGAATGCATTGGTTTTAACATAATGTGTTTTTTTTACAAATATATTGCTGAAGAAATTTTTAAGATGGGGTATAAAATACCTAAATACATCTCTGATCATGAAGTTGAAGAAGGTTATATTATATTTAACTAATATATGTAGTAAGGGTATGTTAAGAATTACATTTATTAAATTGAATGTAAGCCAAATAATTTACCGAATGACAATTTTTTTTCTGTAGTTTTTAAATTATACCTACTTAATTCCATCAATACCTAAATCAATGAATTATTTGTTTATATTACTAACAGTCATTTTTATTAAAAACAGTTTTCAAATATGTATTACTATAATACTATATAATCTTATATGTTTTATTGATTCCTATAGAGTTAATTAATTAATCCTAAATGATTAAAAATAATGGTAAGTAGCTGAATCATACGTGATAAGGCACATATTACTAGTATGCCTGTAGATTAATTAATTATACAATAAAAATTGCACATTTGTTTTGAGGAAATGAACAAAGTGAAACACAAAGTGTAACAATAGTATATAATAATAATTAATTATTGTATTAGTAAAAATAGTAAATGGGTCAAAGATACAGGATAGTCACAAAGAAAAAGGTCAAACTAACACAGAGAATTGTGCGAAAATACAACTACAAGTATAACTTCAACTATAAGTTGAAAATGTAGTATTAAGACAAGGTATTTTTCCAAATATTTTGGACATTATCTATTACTTTGTGTAAAAGTATGAACAACATGAAAGCAATTAACATATGAAATGTTAAAATAATATACAAGTATACTAACATATATAAAATATTAAGACAATAATACAATGATAAGTAAATATCTATTAATTTTATCTATTAAATAAATTGTAACCGATAAGTAATACTTTTAAAGATGATATTCTAACAGATTGTAACCAAACAATGATCTCATATATGAATATATGAATCATAAATTAATAAAATTGAAGCATTACATATAGCATATAAGTACTTAATACAATTGGTGAATTTTTTTAAAAATCTAAATATAAAATGCAAGGTATTATATATTATTTTAAGTTTTCATTAATTAGAATTGCTCACATGATGTACATATTCAAGCCATTGGTATACAAAATTATATACTTGATTTGTTCAAAGAATATTGAATGTAACTTGTAATGACATCCATATCTACTATAATAAGTGGGTGTTTCATGTATAAACTGTAGTTGAAAATGATAATTGTTCATTTTATTACAACACATAACAATGATACACAACTAGTTTTAAAGTAATTATGTGCAATAATCAAAAACAACTAAATTGGAAGCAATAGGTGATTAATTTGAGATAGAATTATTTTTTATAGGGAAAAAAAATTTCACTGACAGTTAATAGTTTTGGATATGGATTAGTTGTTACACAACCATTAAATTAATAATACAAACAAAAAAATTAATTATTATAAACAGTGTTCAGAAATTAAAAAAAAAAAAACAGGATAATTAATACTATAACATGGCATAATAATGTTATCAATATTTTTAATTGATAACTTGGGAATCAATATTGTGGAGAAATTAATGGTATTAAGGAACCCCCTAATACATTACTATGGAGGTATAATTATTAAATTAAATATACACTATGTGCACGATTTAATGTGTAGGTATGTATGTATTATAATATTATAACATATTATTTATAATATCTTACTGAAACATGGACGATTTTTGGTGTGTCTTTATTTTCATTTTTAAATCATAAATTGCAATATTGTCATCCCCGTGAACATGATCGTGATCGACGGCAATGAACTCTATACTTAGCAAATCCGAGTTCGTCCTGAGCACAGCCGGGCACTTCAACGAGTACACACGGTTGCATTTCCATCTGAGGTGCTGGTTACATTTTTTGTGGAAATGGTACAGGTATCCATTATGTACGAGTCTTGGGTATTTAAACGGCTTCAGCAGCTTGGTCTCGATAAGTTCAATAGATTTCGATGACATGGTGGGAAGACAGGGACGACGAAAGAATGAACAACCACCGCTGAACCAGTACGAACGACGAGTGACGACTGAGCGTTTAAACAGACGGAAACCGGATCGAGGTGGAACAGATGAAAGCGGCGCGCGTAGCGCGAAACAAACTAGTGGTGGGCCTCAAACCTACAACTACTACGGTCTGTGGTCTGTAGTTGACTGCATACTATAATTATATTCAGACGGTGGTGGTGGTAGCGAAGGCGGTCGGGAACATTTGGCCTTGGGAGTTGTAACTGCTTCCTGGTTTTCTACCCGAAGTTTGTGATAGCGTCCACATCCGACAGCTATTATCTCGTCCGCGCGTTATCATCACTACCAGGGACCAGGATAGTCTGAATGGCGACGGCTGTCATATAATAAAATATATTGATTTAAAATTATGAAGGATTCTTTAATCGTTATTCTTTTATATTAATAAAAATAATAATTATTATTACTCAAGATAGCGGGATGCATGTGAAGTCGTCGTTGTACCGGTATCCTCACCCTTGAGAGTCTGTTCTTGTTTAAGGGTCCGCACTATTTCGTAAACAGAAATCGATATTGACGTTCAATAGCCGGACCTACATACGATTCACACGATAATTAATATATTATTAAGAATTGTCTTTGTCGCCACCGTTAATATATATTACCGTCGTGTTTATTATTAAATATTATCGTTACGGTCGTACTTTCCATTGCACGACGGATCTGTTACTGAGGGGTTGATGGCTGTTTTTAGGAGGGTGTTCCGTTGGGGGTTGGGGTTGTTCACCCTTCGCTGAAAATATTTATATCGTACACTGACTGCCACCGCGCATCGATTTTCCGCCATTTCTGTCGTTTTATTCTCATCGTCGTTGGGGGAAGTTTATTTGGTAACATTTATGGAATAGTGTGACGCCGTCGGGACGTTCGTTTTCCATCATAGCCAACATGAATCAGCGACGTTAACGACGAAGATGCTATTTTTGTTGTACGATAGACGTACCAGTTAACCTTTGCTCTGTGTTGCCTTATAAAGTTGTGGCATGATTTGATATAAATTGAAATTGTTGGATGATATTTCATTTCTCTGTTTTTTGAATGACCACGTCATTAACTGCGTAACCAATTTAATCTAGAACAACCGGTGCTGTGGTGGGATTTACGGCAAAGCTCAATCACTGGAAAATCAAAACAATACATTTCAGTAATTTATAATAATTACTTCCTTCTTTTAACTTATGATTATATAGGTTATAAGTTATATCAATTAATCATTATTCTATTATATAATGCATAAAAATGCTTACCATATTATTTATATCATGCTACTGAATGTGTATAGAGTGTATATCTAAATATTTAAAAGAATTTATATTTTTGACTGTCTTGGTTATTATTTATCAGCATCGGTGCATTTAGAAGCTTCCGGGGTTAGCCACTTCGAATAATTACTTCGCCTAATTTATTTCATGAGGAAATTTATAAATTTAAGACAAAATATTTTATACTGTTTGACACTGTTACTGTACTAGGTATATAATATTATTAAACACCATGCCTTTGCATAAAAACGATGTATGGAATAAGAGTTTAAATTTTTGACAAGAAGCTTGAGAGTGTTAAGGAAAACGTTATCCTCTCTTTAAGAAAATATAATTTATATTATGAATTTATCTTATAATTTTATAAACAACCAATAATCGGTTTAATATGAACTTATCTATACGCACAAATTCCCAGAATTGTATTCTCCGCACGAGTATAATATTTTAAACATAGGTTGTTGTATAAGAAAATGTTAATCAAAACTAAGTTTTTAAAAATGAAAAACGTACTAATGTATGCAAGAATATTGTGTTAGAGATACTAAAAAAAAATATTGAGTATCCTTGCATGATATATAAAATATCCTTGATAAATGTTATTTAATCAATTGAACATCTAATTTTTAAGATCAATATAAAAATGTTTAGGGGTTAATTCTGTTAGCAGTTTTCTTTTTGTACTTATATTGTTGTACATATCTTACCACCTAGTTATTTAATTTAGTATTCAGAAAGTGTTAAGGATTTTTTAAATGAGTTAACATTTAAAAGTTTAACAGACTATAGTCAATAGTAAATAGTTCAAACATCTTTTATTTATTTTTATCTTTGAGTTATAAATTAATTTTTATATTGTTAGTGCATTGGATTTTACTGAGCAATGCACAATATTTTTGTTTAACTGTTTTATTAATTTTTTTTTTTTTTTTTTTAATATATATTTTTAAGTACAACGTTTTAAATTTATTAAATCAGTTAAGTTAATTATCTGAATCTTTATAAAGATTATAACAGATTATTTTCCCGAAATATTTTTCTTGCTACAGTTACAACCATAAAATTATGCCTACGTTTAGTTAATACTACAGATGATTATAAATAGATATAAGTTCACTTTAGAGGAGGGGATTAGTAGAGTTAATTACAAGGTTGTTCAAACTTAAGAAAAACTCATAGATATTTATAACATAAAATAAATAATAAAATATAAAATTGTTTTTACTATCACATGATAATTTTTAAAATTTAATTTATAACTTGAATTTTTGAAAACCGATGACAGTTTTTTTTTTGTCAGTATCGCTAAAACCGAACCACCAAATGCATAAAATGAAAAAAAAAATGAAATTGCAACTATTTATTATTAGGGATTGGATTTGTATGCGAATGAATATTTGTTTATATTTATGATGTATTATTAAGTATTATTGCATAGGCAACCTATAGGCGCAATATCCTTCAGAGGTGCAAATTTTTAGTAAATGTTTACTTTTTAGAATTTCATGTTATACGAGATATGATATATAATATATTAATGAAACTAAAAAAAAAAATATTTTAACTAGGTCACAAATTTAATATTTTATATAACACTAACATAATAACTAACAATTAATATTATTTTGGCATTATAATAATAATATTGTAACTGTACATATTTTATAAAAATAGAATTATTCTAGAAATCAGATATTTTGGTAGAAATAATAAATAATAATAATAGACATCGCGAAAACGCTGTTCTCGGATTATGATTGGGGTGCTGTACCCCACTCGATAAAGATATATACATATATATTTGTTATATATAATTGTTATACAATTAATTATACATGGATATTTACACATTTATTTCAAATATTAAAGAAAGCTACCTGGCCTTAATTTACATTTATATGTACTAAATTAGGATTCCCTACAGAAAAATGTCGACAATCCGCCACTGATGACGATATAGTTAAATTAATTTATTGGATTAAAAATCAAAAATGTAGTGAACTATTTTTACTATTTTCTATAATACTTAATAAAATATATGAAATAATGGAATAATGTTTCGATTTTCAACTTAAGTATCTTTTTTGGTGGAAAAGTCAAATTATAATTGTTGATTAAAAAATTTTTTGCGCCTTAAAAAAACTTGAAAAGCTAATACAAGGTTCTTCGTAGGTTGTTATAAATGTAATTTAAAAAAAAAAGTCGAGCGTAAATTCACAATAATTGTTTATGAATGTTTGAAGTTAGACATTGGATATTTACTAATAAACTAACAATTTCTCATAGAACATTTATTTTTATTATTTTGTAAATAAAAAACGAAAAACCATAGATACTTGACATTTTTATCAAATATTAATATTAGCTTTTTCTCTACATGATAAAATTTTAAAAATATTTAGCCTCTTTTTGAGCTATTTATAGACATTAAACATTTTTGATTTATTCTCCTTTAAATATTGATCAATATGTTTGCTGTGTCCAACAGTTAGAAAATCTAATACAAATTTCCTTATAAGTTATTTTAACAGCGGTTCAAAATTATTAAAGATATGTAGGCACTATATTTTTTTAAATGCACTTAAAAACACACTTCAATTATGTTTGGTTAGAAATATTTTTCTCCTAAATTAAATAAATATTTTTCATTCTAATAATTTAAAATATTATTATTAACATTTTTAATGTATATTGACACAAATAAACGATAGAAATTAAATTTTGTGTGTTAATTAGCTTAGAATAAGGGATACATTTATTTTTATGTCACAAACGTGAAAGTATAATATAATAAAAGTTTTATGTTATGAGAACATAAAGTGACATCACAAAGGGAGTAATTGTGAGGCGGCCGCTCTTTATGAGGTGGTGGGTGGCTGGGTAACTTGGTGATTTTAGTATTAACTATAGTGCCTATTTTAGTAATAACTAAAACAAATAGTTACACATATTACAATGAATGCCTTTATCTGAGTTATTGGTGATGCAGGGTGGATGAAATATTAATCTAGCCTTTTGAAAATTTTAAGTTTGTACGCACCACTGAATGTACACTAAATTACAAGTGTAAAAGTACAACTACATTATTTGTAGCATATTTTGACCAAGGCCTCTCAAATCCTAATCCCAGGGCTATATTTAACTAGTAGTATTACTCGGCGTTCGCTGGGAATAAATGAAACCGAGATGAAAAATCTACCTGCAGCAGATAGTACCTAATAAGTAACTTCTTTTCTTACCTAAACCAATTGTGTGCAAAAATAAAAGAATATTATGCGGTTATGATTTAAATATTATTAATGGCAGGTAAGCCATAAACTAACTATTTAAATATATTATTTAAACCTTCAATCGTCAAAATCAGTCAAGTATTTTTTTAGTATATAAACCTCAAACATACACTTTACCTCGAATATATAATAGCTGTTACTCAATATACATTTTTATAAAATAGCTTTATTAACCTAAATGATAAAATATAATACAATACAGAAATTTACATTTAATCATAATAACTATTTTATTATCTGTAACCAATGGCTAACATTAAAATAAACAAAAAAGTATTCGATTTGTATGAGTAAAAATTAAATGTACGTGTAAGCCATTTTATAGCAACATATACGGGTTAAAAAAATAACGTATAAACACTCTAGGAAACGTCTTTAGGAATTTATTATAGCATTTACTTTAAACGGTTAAGTAGTTCTTAAGTTCCACGATCACAACAAACGCACAAAAGAATTATAAATAATATAAAGATTATATTATTATTTTTAATAACTTAATTTATAAAAATAAATGTTTATCAATCACATAAATGTTACACGTTTATTTATTGTATATTTGTAATGCAAATCGTTCTTTAATTATAATATATATTTGAGTCACAAGAACTTGAATCAAAGGGAGACATTATTCAAAATAACCGACTAGAGGTGCACGTTAAATTAAATACGTGTTACTTAAATTAGTAGAAAACATGTCATTTATAAATGCCTCTCAGTTATTGACGCACGAGGACGCGTACGGTGCAGTCTGTTGTAGAGTGGGTTGTTGACTAATCTGTGAACTTTGTTTTTAATTGTACACGATTATATGGGTAAATAGACTAGTAGATACACTTAAGTAGGTGAGTAACTAGACCGAAAGTAATCGACTAATTGATATTTTAGAAATTATGAAAGTCAAGATCAATAAAATAGAGATAGATATATATGAGTTATCATAAAGAGCATTATTATCTTTATTACCTTGAGTTAATAGGAATAGGGGATCAAAAACAAGCGATCACTATGATCGCTATGCACTACCTATAATATAAATAGAGAATTAAACACGAATTTAAGTTTCAATAGCCTTTAAGTTTTTACAAAAGTTTTCAATATAAGTATGTATAACGCAAGTACTACAGCTAAAATAATTGGGTCACAAATTTATTCAAAAGGTCATATATTGGATGACGACATTTTTGACAAATATTACAGACTATTACTGCGAAAATGATAAAATAAACTTGATACAAATAGGTATACATTGGTGTCAATATCAAATATTGTAGACCGGCGATGCTATGGACACGTTTAATAAGCAGCCATACTGGATACAGAATAGTTTATTCAGTGTTCAAGGTGAAAATGGTTGACACCCAACCGGTGTATACCGCTAAAATAAAACAGTAGCCAAAATGATTTAAAAAATGAAATGTGAGAGATCCACTGACTGATAAGCATATAGAAGTGAACCGACCGAATAAAAAACCCCGTTATCGCACCACCTTGACAACGCCAATGGCGGCAACGACGACGCTGATGATAGAAGAATGAGCGGCGGTCAAGCACACTTATATTTATGTATATGCGGCGTGTTCCTACATTGTTTTAAATATAAGCGCGTGTAAGCAAAATTTATGTGTTACATGTGTATTATTTAGATATAGTCATAGTATTTACCAAAATGGCGTCGTCCGTGGTTAGGTATAGTGTCAATAATTTGCGCCGCTGATCGGCAAACGACGGCTGTGACGAGTCGTCCGATCTCGCTGACAACAGATTGGCGATGGCGGTGATCGTTAACGATTTTCTGGACCAAATGCATGATGATTGATGTTTGTGGTCGACGTGGGTCAGCTTGGGAAAATCCACGGATTTGTGATGTTATGTAAACAACGACAAAATAATTTGCAATGGGTAATGGCTGCTGTGACGGCGGCGGCTGCAGTATGATCAGCGCAGTCTGCGCAATCAACCCCATATGTGGGTATCGAGAGGGGGTAGGTTTGGACACGTTCATGGAGGGTTTTAACTAGCTGGACGTTGGTAACCAACCGAAGAGGTCATATAAAATGATAATACATATAAAGCGAGTGTGATATAACGAAATGGAGATAAAACAGCAGCACCGACTGCATTACTGCGTGGTATATGGTTACGTGTTTATCAAAAAATTCACCAACCCAAACTACCTGTGTGAAAAAAAAACGCGCCAGGATATTTATCATTGATAATATAATCACGGTGTGTTTTCTTTGTTAGAGCCGTTTAGATCAACAAGTTTCTTGATTATATCTTAAAGTGCACTGAGAATAATGCGCTTAGTGATTTTATAATTTTTTTTTATTATGACTAAGTTATGTATTTGACGTAAAACACACATAATTTTAAATCGTTAAAAACAATTTTTTAAAAAATATATATTTTTTATTGTATTATTTTTTTTACATTTTTAATGACAACATGATTTTTTAATTTATTATTTAAAAACACAATACTTTTGAAGCCTTTTGATGTATAAAAATTGAATTTTGAACGAGTTATTAATGAATTATAAGTATTAAAAATTAAAAAAAAAATTAAATATTAACCAACATAATTTTTAAAAAAAGTTAGAAAACCAATTCAAAGATTAATTATAGAATTAAGGGTAAAATATTAATTACCTATATTTTGGAGCCAATTAAATTGTTACAAATTATTATTTGCCTAAAACACACAGCTCTGGTTGTGAGCCGCTAACTATTAATTTTCCCGAATTTATCCTAAATCCCAATCCATTTCTGTAGGTATACTTACAAAGTAGGTATAACCGCTCTACTGTAAAGTAGATGTCGAGTGCACCCAGTCATTGAGTAGGTGACTGTTATGAATGTGCTAAATTTGAATTTAATGATAAATCATTGAATTTAATAAACAGTTCTATGTGGAGATGGTCTGTCAGCCAATATTTCTAAGTATATTTTATTACCTATTTATATTGATACTACCTATAGTAATTCATTTTACTGTTAGTAATAACGTAGGGTGTATTACATTTTTGTTGAAAATATTGTAATTATAATTATATATTATAATTAACTAAAAGTATATCCTGACTTCGCTCGGAAAAAAAAATATTCATAAAATACAGAGCTTTATCGGCGTACATAGCTTTGTGAACTAATTCGACCGAGATAGGCACAAGATATAGATAGCACAACTAATAGAAACTTTTTTCTACACTTTCATGATGTACATAAGGACAATCTCTGAAACTTTTATCAAAATCGGGAGTATTTTTTGAGTATGTGCTATAAACAAAGAACATTGCATTTTTGCATTTTATTGTACTATTGAATAACAAACAATGAATTAAATATTATTTTCTTTTATTTGAAAAAAATCCCAAAAGAAACGTATGTTGGCGGGTCAATAGTTATTAGTGTAACTAAAAAATTCAAAAAATATATTCACATGGTTGGTTTTATAAACATTTTAAATTCAAACCTTTTTTTACATTGATATTAAACTACACTTTTAAGCTAACATAACAGAAAGTGATATTTTACGAGCAATATATAATATATATATATATAATAAAATATAATAATATAAATAAAATTAGAAATCTATCTAACCTAACCATAAAATAAAAGTATTATACCTACAACATTTGTATTTTTTTAATACACGGATATAAGACATATTAAATGGTTCATAGTTTGCCTGCAAGTAGATATTTTAAAACTTTTCATTTTTTGGAACGTCGCCCAAGGTAAAGTCATACGGACCAATCCCATAAGAAATTTGATCGATTCGATCAGATCTTTTTTACTAAGATGAAAAGGTACATACATTTCACCAGTACAGGTAGTTTTAAAATAATCAATAGATTCTATCAATTTGAAATTGTAAGTTAAATGAAATTAGGAAAATATGGGGAAATATTAACTTCCCGAATAGAAAGTTATAACCGTAATTTCATTAATTAAATTTAATTGACGTAGACACTTTTGATAATATATTATATTTTATTGGTTAATGTGAAGCAGAGAAACTATTTAAAATTATGAAAAAATATTTTATAATAAATGTATGTGTTGTATTTTTATTTATACTATATATTAATTTAATATTAAATAATGATTTTATTTTAGAAGATCAACACCTACTTAATTATTTATTATTTTAATTATTATACATGTATCTAGATTTTGGCTATACTATATATCTATTTTTTATGTACGTGAGAAATTATTTCCAAAAAAGTAAACATATACAACTGATGTTTCATATTTACTTATCTGAAATGTGTAAAAAAAAATGACAATAATATACAATTTCGTAAGAATGTTCAAAAAAATATTTTAAGTAAGCGAATTACATTTTTAATTAATGAAGTTAAGGAGTACCTAGAATAACAGATAAAATTGGTAGGTGGCGGAATCGATGGTTGTTTTAAAACTACCTATACATACTGAACCGATGGGACCCTCAATAATATCCCAATAAATCGGACAAGGCGTTTAAAAATTATAATGGAAAAAAAATTCATTTTTCCTCAAAAATAATATTAACAATGACTTTGTTTTATGATTTTAATTAAAACATACTAATAATCAACAATTAATTCTATTTCTTTAAGAAACAGAGTTCGTAATTTTCTGAAGTTTTTAATAGTAATTTGATATTACATTTATGTTTCTACGTTTATTAATTAAAAAAAAATAAACTATTGATCAAACGTTGAAGAAATCATTAAAAATTAAATAATGAATTTATTTAAAATCTAATTTTTAAAATTTTTCAAAATACGTAATAAAGATATTTTTTTCCAATTCTTAAGATTTTTTATATATTTTAAAAAGTGTTGTTTTTTGTGGTGACACTTAAGGATGTAATTAATTAAATGTAGTATTCTTGAAGCAGATTATATTAAATTATATTATTATGATGCGTTGAACGTGACCGGCGACCAACTCGAACCGTATTGTTGTATTTGAGTATTTCCCATTCCTAAAATATAACAAGCTGGACGCTGGTTGTTATTGCTAGTACAGGGCACACACCTAAAAATGACTAGTATGTGGCTGTTCATAATGGTATCGTGAATAATAAATAGAATATTGCATGTCCGTAAAATGAAAAAAAAAGACAAGGATTCAAATAAACAATCTAAAATGTGGTATGACAATCGTATGTGATCTATAGATTTTTGCTAAAAATATATAATCCCACTTCTCATCACCTAACGATAACGATTCCTCCGTTTCGTCCTAAAATAATAAATAGGTATTAAATTAATATTATAGAGCATGAAGTTAGGTGGTATGATCCAATTTCCCATCAGAAACCACACATAAATTACATCAAAGTATTTTTTTCTACTATTATTCGTGTAGGTATACATAAAAAAAACATACATTATAAACATCAATAACATGCAAAAAACACTTTAAACACTATAAACTAAAAAAAAATTCAGGTCTCCCCTCAAATTTTTTTCAATTTATAAGTGATTTCAGATATGCAACTTTTTATAACTGCGATAATCTATTGAAGAGTGGATAACTCATCTTTTTCCATCATAGATTTATAATTTAAACTAATTCACGGACTCAGACAACGCTAAAATAACACGATAAATGGCGTGGCCAAGAATCGACAAATCATGTTATCAACGTTATCGTATTGATTACTGACGGTATTGCTTGAAACCATTGGTATACTATAATTAATTATAGTTTATTTTTCCTGTAACATTATAATTAGAAAATGGAAAATTTTTAATTTTGTTATTGCACCATGCCCAGTCATGACAAACTCAACAGACAGAAAAAATAAACAGATACGAGTTGAGTATTACTGCTAGATAATACACCTAGTAATTATTAGGAAATATAATGCAAACTTAACATTTGATCATACACATACATTGAAGATTAAGGCGAAAAATTGGGTTTTTGTCAGTGGCTCTAGTTTGTGTAATCTCAAAAAATTAAATAAACAAAAAAATAATTTTAAAAAAAACTAAAAAAAAGCATTAAAATACAACCACCAAAACAAGCAAAGAAATCACTTATAAATTTCATTTTTTAAATCATATTAACATAACATCAGTTTTTATAGTATTCTGATGCAAAAATAGCATATGCTTGAAGTCCCAAACCCTGGTAACAAGTCTTAAAAATGTATAGTATATTTATAGTTCTTGCAAGTACAAGTCTAAGTCTGAATGAAATTGACATTAATATACTATAGTGTAGTAAAATAAGTTTTTTATCGTATTAATTCTAAATTTCTTTAAATAGTCTAAATTCCATAAGTTAATTTTTTTTAAATAACAAATAATAAATAATTTACAAAAAAAAAGATAGTTGAAATTATTTTGGTAAATATCTCGGTAAGTACTTGAACTTTTATGGCAACCCTTTACAACACTCAAATCAAAACTATGATATTGATACCTACATTATACATTAAGTTGAGAAATGTAAGAAAAAAAAATGTAAATTAAGTATTTATAAAGTCTTAAAAATAATTGTTGTAATCTTAATACAAGAATAAATATTTTTTTCACCAAGTTATTCAGTAATATTGAATCCTTGTATGATAAACCAACATAGTTTAAAGTTGGGAGTTGTATAACTTTTTAATATCTCAGAAAATGTACTTTTTTCTATAGATTTATATTGTTTTATGAATACATAATGCTAATTTTTATTTAGCAAAAACAATATACAATTTACACTAATAAATGATAATAAATATGTATGATACATGTTTGCAACTCCCCTTTAAACATAAGCTTATTTTGGAGGGTATATAAATTTGAGTACAGTAATATATATATATATATGTATATATGCAAATTAACAATATAAATACAATATTAATAAATCTAAACAAATGATTTAACAAAGAATATAATCATAAATATTATACAATTTTTCAACATTCTTATAACAAATCTATATCTATGAAATCTAAAGTTTTCATAAATGATTTAAATATACAATCATTTTTAAAATTATAAATTTTAATATTAAGTTGTTTACATATCTGACATAGAATCCATTTTTCACAATAATAAACAAATTTCACTTACATTTATTAAATAATTAATAGGTTGATATATTTATAGTATATCTAGTATATCATATATTATATTTGTACACTAAAATATTAAAACTTTCAAAACATAAAATAATTCTCATTTGGTATATATTAAATAAATTAAAAAGAGTCATATTAGTTTTTAATAACTTTATATTATTATAGTGATTTAGTTGTATTAAAAATATTTATTATATATTTTTTAGGCTAACTTGTGTGTATTTTATTAATTGTTAATGCTAATATACTATAACTTAACTTAACTATAACTTAACTGTTTTGCAGACAACACGATTGAATCGGTCCCAGAGCATGGTACTTGTGCTTAGTTAAAAGAATATGTAATATCCTCAAGGCTAAAGGTAAAAAAAATGTAAGCAGAGAGTTTTTTCAAATTTAGCAAAACAATAGTTTTATATAAAATAGTGTGGATGTATTTGTATTTAATTTACTAATTATGAGAAAATTGTTTTTATCATAGACTCATTAATTGAAGCTAAAACTAGAACTAAGAAAAGCCATGTACATGTTCTATTTATCATCTACAGAAAAAATAGTTACAGTTGATTGACAATTCGATAAAAAATGACATGTTCTCTTACTTCACCTAGAAATTCATGTTCAATATTTTTAGATAAAAATTTAACAGTAGGTATATTTAAAATAGTAGATTATTTTTTATTTGTATTATTATCATGAATAATCAAAATTTTCAAATCCAATTATATAAAAACTACATTTAAAAATATTATGATGATTTGATTTTGATTTTAATTTTAATTTTGATAATAATCTGCCACCTAATAATCTGAATACTAAACCTAAATCAAGTACTATTATGAAAAAATGCAATGAAAAATCAAATGGTTGATCCCCTTTGCCGTTAAAAATGGATAATTCAAGTAACAATTTTAAAGGCAATATTGTTTATTCTCACTTCTTAAAAATAATTAAAATTTAATATTATTTTTTACTTTCATCAATAATTAAAAATTACTTAATATACTTTTGTACTAACTAAAAATAAATAAGCATGTTTCCCATTCATATTTAATTTATATTTACTAATTATCTATATAATAAGTACCTATGTACATTTTTTTAAATTGAAGATTTTAATTACAAATCCCACTTTAAAAAATATTTACCATCTAAACAAACATTTGCTAGTGTAACCTTGAAATCATTTAATAAAAAACAACACAGTTAAAATGAGCCTTTATCCTTCAAAAGAACTGTCAAATTTAATATGTTCATTAATAATTAAATTTTTATATTGTAATTAAAACAAATTTTGTTTCAATAATATGCCATAATTTTTAATTGTAGTTGAATTTACACAACTATAGGTAAAAATGTATAATACAAGATCCAAAAACCTGATATTTCCTATAATAAACACCTCACAATAAATAACAGCTATCTGATAACTGGATTAAGATTAAACAAAAGCTACTTAAATAAAAAATTGAAAAAATGTATTACTATTAAGTTGTTAGTAAAGAAATGATTACTATACAATGGACTAATTTTCTTAATACAGTAAACTCTTGTTATGCCGAAGCTCGAGGGGAACAAAAAAAAGTTTGATATATTAAAAAATTCGAGATATCAAGTTGTATTACAATGGTAATTATTTCAAAGAGATTTATTTTGAGTTTGAGATTACAAAAAATTCAAGATACTGACGTTCGACATAATAAGAATTTATTGTACTATAAACTATACCATTTATATATTTTAATTTATTATTTATATTTAATATTATTGTTATTTTTTTTAGAGACTCTCGTCTATCAAAACAAGGATTATATTCTTAGTAACAATGTAGTGCAATATTAATATACCTCTTATATTTTTAAGTTTTAAATATTCTTATATAATGCATTGTTATTTGAAAAAAAATCAAACACAAGTTATTAAACATAAAGATTAAATTCACAATACTGCATTGGATTATGAGTGAACGATGAATATATTCATTGACTTTACAATGATGTGTTTTTTTTAAAACAATAACTAGTTACTTGTTATGTTTACCAAATGTTTATTTTACAATTTTTTATACATAATAAGATTTTCAAAATATTTTAACATTTTAGTACTATTTATAGATATGATACATTTTTGAATTCTTTTAATTTTTTTTTTTTTTATTATTGACAACAAATAGTTGTTTGCTTGTTTAAAAATGTTGAAAACGTAATACAAGATTACCACCCATAAGTTGTTATTAGTGTAATTAAAAACAAAATTCAGTGTAAATCCATGATAATTTTTATGCCTGAAGATAAAATTTTGACAAAATAAATTAAGAAAAATAAAGCCTCTCATGAAAAAGTGAAATTTTTTTTCAAGCCTAAAAAGAAGACATGAAGTTATTTATTACCACTAGAGTCAGAATAGGCCACATGCATTTTAATCACTCTTTCCTTATCTCTAAAGAACCTGCCCCAGTATGTAACATATTATGCAAGGTAAACTTTTCGATTGACCATATTGTTACTAGATGTCCAAAATATGCTGAAGTACAATCAATTTTCTTTATAGACATTTGAAGTTTCGAACAAAATTAAGCATTTAAACAAAGAACAACGATATTAGTTATTTTTTTGTAATTCAAAAACATTATTCGTAAGGACATACAACTTCAATATATTTTATAAATTTTACTAAACACAATGACAGTTTTAAAATATTTAGATTAATTTAAAGTTATAACATATTTATATCATGAACCTATTCACACTGTTGTCTGTTCTACGGTATAAAATGGTATTAACTCAAAAGTTAATAAGAATATAATATACTATGATCTATTATATGTAATTAGATATTAATAAATAATAATATAATAAATACAATGTTTTCTGCAAAAAATAAATTAACAATAGTAATAAATATACTATTAGTAAAACAAATTGCATACTTTAGTAGCAATTGCCATGAAATATTAAATATATAAGCTGACTGATCATCTCCGTTCAGAATCATTTTTTTGTATTCAATGACATATTATAAGGTTAATTTTCATACATCTACTACAGTGAGTCACTGACACACTCGACATCTACTGTACACACAAGAACAGTATTTTGTTTTAAATATTAATTATTTTGTTCACTTCTTGTTCTTATTTTTCTTCATCCATCACTCACAACTAAATGTGGTTGGTGACCTCATCAAACAACCTCATAGGACTCTGTCCCCTAATTATAAATAAAATAATAAAAATAGACCTGGGAGCAATAACAAGACTTCTCTAAATTTTGGTCAAAATTAGTTTTTGATTGTACATTATTAAGAAATAAAGATCAGCAAATGGGTACCGCTCTGCTGTACAGGTATTGAGTGGGTCACTTTCATGGATGTGTTAAATTTGTATTCAAAGATATAAATCATTGTATACGAAAAACGATTCTGAGCGAAGACGGTCTGTCAGCCTACATAAATAATTGCTATTAAAATAATTCATTTTATACTTAATAATACAGTAGGTTGAATTAATTTTATTGAGTGTATAAAATATAATTATATACTTTAAAAGTTTCAAGCACCCACGAAAAATATTTTTAAAATACAACAAAATAAATAACATCATTATTCTTCATTTAAATATTTAATTTTGTCCAAATTTGAATTTAAAATGGCTATAAAAAATTATTTTCTTAATATATTTTTTTGATTTTTTTGTTACATTAATAAATATTTACGAAAAACCTTGTTTTAAATTTTCAATTTTTAGCTATAAAAACTGATTATTTTATACATTTTTAACTACTAAATAAATTGCAAACATTCGAGATTTTAATGAATTTGGTCAAAATTTGAACTTTAAATGCTTATGAAAAAAGTGTGCATTTATATCTTAGATATTTTTAAAACTGCATTTAAAACAACTTAAGAAAAACCTTGTTTTTAAGTTTTAATACTTAGCTATAAAAATCGAACATTTTATAAGTTTTTAACCACAAAATAATTTGAGAATGTTCGGATATAGAATAATGAGATAAGTACATTACGGGTTTTATAAACCATAGACCAAAAAATAACTGTAAACCAAAACCCCGTGTATGTATTTTTAAAGTTAGAATAAATAAAAAAGAAATAGTTGAGTGTAAAAAGTCGTTTTGTTCATTTTTTTTATAATATATTCTATGGTGTATAACATTTATATTGATATTGTATCTATTCTATAAGAACTGAAAAATCGTATACTTTTATTTATGATCAAGTTACAACACATAAAGAACAAAACAAATTAATATTAATTTACGAACATTATTTCACTTCACAAGGATCCTAATAATTTCTGGAAATTTATTATATATTATCGTTCTAGTAAATTGATCCCTAAATCTGTCATATGCGATGACATCACTGACGTAAATTAACACTCAGCAAATCTCTTCTCTTCATATTTTAACTCCGTCTTTTCTCCACCAATGAATAAGTATGAAGTATCCAGATTATATATTTCCAACTATGATTTTTTTAGTAACTGCTTTTTTAGTGTACACGATGTCTTTACTAATGTATCCTTACTGAAAATTTTTAAATCTGCTGGACTTGATGTTATACCTGCCATCTTTCTATATAACCTAAGGTGTATTTTATCATTTTATCTATGGCTTCTTCTCAGATGTTCGCATGACGATGGTACTTTAACCTTTTGAAAATCTCCTCCATCACTCCTATTTTTATATAGAAGACGCTTATTGTGTCTCAACATTATAGACCAATCTCAATTCTTTCAGATACTTGTAAAATATTTGAGTCGATTGTTTTAGGGAATCCTTATGAAGGAGCACCGTAGTTTTCACCCTCGTCGTTCTACAGAAACATACAACACTGTCTTTTGTAACTATGTCTTTGATGCTTTCGCTGCCCATTTTGCTCTTATTTATACTTTACTGGAATCTGGTTTAGGTGAACCACTTATGTTATGATTTGACTCATTTATCCATAATGGGGAAGCAATAGATGAAAATCTATGGAGTTATGTCAGACACTTTTACAGTTACTTCCAGTGTTCCACGAGGAGGGTACCTTTCTGACTATTTTTCTCTATTTTTGTTAATAGTGCAAATCGTGTGTAACACGCAAATCTTCTTGCTTTCACTGATGATATGAAAATATTTTTCCGTATAAATGTATTAAATGATTGCCATAAACTTGAAGGCAATTTAGACTGTCTTACACCATGAGCTTACAAACTTCGTTTATCTTTTAATATTTCTAAATGTCATTCTACGATTTTCATCTATCGTAGAAGTCTTATCAGTTATTGTCTTAACATTGATGGAAAACTATCTCCCTCCTTGATAAGTCAGTTACCGAATCTAACCTAACCTACCGACTTGAATTTTGTATTCAGTCCCACTTCGAATCCGCGTTTACATATCGAGACTATTTGTTGTAAAGTTCTCAAGATCCACAGGTTCATTAAGTGTTACTTGGCCGAATTTGAATTAACTTCTCCTTTGAATGTCCTTTACTGTGCTTTTGTTAGACAAACTCTAGAATACGGCTTTATTATTTTGGGACCCTACAGCAGTAACTCACTTCCTTAGTAAAACGTATTTAGCGTAAATTTTTAAGCTTCGTCAGTTACAGCCTAAAGATTAATTGTCCCTCCCCATGATTACATACCCATTCTTATAAGACTCGGCATTGTCTCATTAGATAATCGGAGCACCATGCTAACCTAAAGTTTTTATCTAAGCTTATATCCGGTGGTATTGATTCCCCTACCCTTTTTTCATCTATATTATACAAAGTCCCTCCTCGTATGACACGTTAAATTTTCAATCCAAATTTAGTTTACTAATGCACTATTTAGTTTATAATAAATAATGCACACCCTGTTAAAATAAATAGATTTGTTTTCAGTCAATTAAACTAAATTTGGATTAATTTCAATTAAAATTGGATAAATTACTATTGCATATATTTTACACATTCAACCATAATATACTTAAATTCTAATTATATCACACATTTTAAAGCAATTATTTGTATGCTTTTTAGCGTTTTTTTTTCGGAGTTAATGAAGTGTTTCTGTTGGGATATAATATACAATTTATTTTATTTTGATTGTCAATATTTCTAAAAGATGTTAAATATTATAAAAAAAAACAATTTTTATTTAAATGCTGTTATAATAATCTTATTTCTAAAAAAAAAATTATATTTTATTTTTATAGTTTTTTATTATCAATTATCATGTTTTGAAAGTTCCTTTTATTATTTTTATATTTTATAATTTTATTTCAATTGTAAATATATGTTCTAAAAGAAGTAAAATACTAAATATTTTTTTAATTTGTCTCTATTTACATCCGTATTATAACATAACATTTAATATTGCAAGATTGTACTAAATAACCCCGAACTTGGGTACACAGGTCTGGTGGATAAGCAACACAAAGAACGACCAAATATGCAACACAATCCAAACTACTCAATAGTCCAGCGGTGTTTTGTAAACTCAGTGGCGTATCCCCTCTTCTTCCTCGAAAATTGTTAAATTATAAAAAAATTGTCATTAATAAATCATTTTCAGATAAAATTGGTTCTTCGTAGCACATTTAGATTAAATTTAATGATCAATCGACACAGCACCCAACGATCACTACTATACGTTAAAAATATAACTATTATATTCCTGTAACTTTTAAGATATCGTATAGTATACGATGCATACAACTGACTAGTAATTAGCATTACACTGCTGCTGATAACCCGAATCATATGATACGAGTAGTATATATGAACTTACCAAAACATCAAAACGAAAAATGAACATACGTTTATAGTTTTAAAAAAAGATAAATATTTATATATTTCAATTTTTATAATCAGCGTTGTAAAATAGTAATAAATTGTTTAATGTATGATTATAATAAAAACACACAAAATTTAAAATAATTAAATTTGTTACATTTTTTAACCTCCTCCCTCAAAAAAAAAAAAAAATCTGGATACGTCACTGTAATTGTAGTAATATACACTACGGTGATCGTCTTTCATTCCTATTTTATTAAAAAATCCTTTTGATGTATGACATCATAGTTTCACGGTGATTTGATTGAAATAACAATTGTGTTTAACTAGGTATTTTAAGTTTGTTTAAAAGGTATTAATCTAAATATTGTAAATTCTTACGTTAGTCGTTAAGGCGAGTTAACAAAATAAATATTTTAACGGTAGTTTGCTGAAATGCAATCAATAAAAATCTCATCTTATTCTGAATAAATTAAAAATATAAACATATTTAAATTTATATACCTATTAAATATTTATATTTTTATTTATTTCATAAAAAACGAATCTTAACCTTTTCCCAAATTAAATAAAAATAAAAATAATATGTTAATGTTACAGTATAAGTATGTTTATAATATATATTACACTATAATATTATTTTCTTAAAATAAAATAAAATGTTTGATAATGATGTAGGCAAATATACACTTGTTTTATATTAATAACATTATTTTTATTCATTACAAGTGTGACACATGCGTTTTTATGAGAATTCTGCAAAATGAGGGGTGGTGACATTTTTTTGTTGTTATTTATCATACGCGATTAATAAACACGGTGTTTTACACTGTCAACATATAGAAACGATGAAGTAATATCAAAATTAGGGTTAACATATTTTTAAATAAATTACCTATTGAATTATTGCCATAAATTTAAGCTATGCGTTTTGGATGTTTAATAAAATATGGAATATTACGGATAAAAGTTATCACATTTTATTAATATTATTAAAATTCTTCATTGGGCTGCCACAGTGAGACCTATACGTTTATACTAGTGACCTCATTAATTTCAGAAACACTCTATGTATTAAATATTTTTTTTAATCCTGTAGAAGAAGTATTAAATACAAATGTAATATTTAATACACTTTGGTTCCACTATTTTAAAATTTAATCAAATATTTTAAAATTGTTTTAAAATGTTGATAAACTTAAAATAAATATTTGTGTAATATTAAGATAAAATATTTTTACAGCATTGGTTACATATTATATTGTATACATTTTCAGTGCTTGTTATTGTTGTTATTTAGGAAATAATTGATTCTGGTTCAAAAAATATTATTACGATTTATAATATAAATCTTAAGTTATATACAAAATGAATAACAAATTATTATAAGCATTGCCTTTATAATTGGAATATAAAACCCCTTTAAAAACATTAAAAGATATTGCAATTTATACACACCAAAAAACCAATACTTACTTTGTCAAAAACTGATTTTGTGTAAAAATTATTATTTACAGACAGAAAAACACATACATCATTGTAAAATCAATATATTAAATATTCATCGCCCAAATCAGTATCTAAAAAAGTAACTTATCTTAGTTAAAAATCATTTACTCTTTTTAATAATAATTAATAATTTTTTTTTATTATTAAATAATATAATAATAACTATTAATTAATAATGAGTTCCTATACAAAAGTGTAAGTGACACTGGGTAAATCAGTATCTAATATATTTCTTTTCTTAATAATGGTTACCCCTGTCCATTATTTTATCTAGATATATTATATTCTATGAATATGCAATTACACTATTATTATAAATTACTATTTGTTGCGTTGTGACACATGAACCAAATATCCTATATACCTAGGTACAAATAGACAATTTTGGATATATCGAATAAAATACATTTGGGTACATAATAATTATAATTTTACATGGAAAACCAGAGAAAATAAAATATTATAGTTGGCTAATACATGTTTTGGCAATATTTTTGCTGATATATCATTTTCATGCACTATAGTCCATAATAAATATATACATAGGTTTTTATACATATAATGTCTATACATTTTTTATGTACGTTAAGTATAAGCTAATAAGTTAGAAATCATTTATTATGAATATTAATTAAAACTAAAAAGCCGTAAACGCATCTCATCGATAACGCAGATACATAATACGAACTTCACAATGTACATAAATCGATAAACGCCTATTATCATATTAAACGTGTGACTGTGAAATGAGACTTCCTTCGATAATTATTTTAATGGTCGCAATAAAGTGCGATATCACAGACATTATAAAAAAATCTATCTGTAATTTTCAAACAATTTATTTTTATTTTAACGTTTCTCATTTATCACATATATTATAATCAGTCACTTGTTGAGTATGGTACCGTGCATACGAAACTTTTACTAATTAGATCGATAGATGTATTATTTATTATTATTTTAAACAATATACATTTACGATACCTAATGTACAGCAGAGAGGTATCCACTTGCCACTTTTTTCTATTTTCAATTATCTAAGATAATTTTAATACTACTTAAAAATATAATAAATTAATTTAAGTGCTTATAAATACTTCAAATGTTCATACAAAGTATCTATTGAAAAGTTATTTTGTTCGAAACAAATTAAAGCACGAATCTAGAGCATTGATCTCGGGGGAGGGGGGACAGTATAAATACAATTTACATTGATAATAAATACAGTATTTATAATCAACGGTAATATCCACTATCCAGTAGTAAGCACTGATATATCTTGGTGGAGGGCTGTGTGCCTAGCCCCTCCCCCCCACAACTGGATCCGTCCCTGAACAAATTGTATTTAAACTATAATTATTAAAGATACGATATTCTAAATTAGAACCCACGTTTGAAAAATTTAAATCATTCTTGTTAATATTTTCCATTGATAATACAAATAACAATAGACACATCTAGCTATTTATACAAGATAATTATAATAGGTACTACCATACTAATGACTTGATACTATGTAATAAAAATATTATCAAAAACGTAAATATTTTTTGAAATATTGAGTGTCTTACGTTAAATGAATCACCTTGTATACTAATTTTTCAGTTTTCCCAAAGTACTTTCGCCTTTTTTCTTCATCGTAGAATTTCAAAATTGAAATTTTGAATGCTAGACCATTATATATTTTTTAAAGAAAAATTTTCCTTTACAAGTAGAAATATTTTTAACTAACTATAGCAACGCTCACAATTTTAGAAATCTTTATTATTTGTATAATTGGTCAGTGTTTTAAGTTTATTACATGATGGATGATAGTAAATATAACACGTATTTACACTGCTGTTATAGACGGAAAAATATGTTGTACTTTCCATACTTTGCATAATATCAGCGTAAAAATAAAATACAAGATAAGATTACGCACGAAAACACTACTATACTGATTAAGACAACGAATTTATATGAACTTAAATTAATTAATGACGTATAACACATTTTTCATGTATTTTTTAATATTATTAGTGCCTTATATAAAGGTATACACCAATAATAGTAACCTGTAAGTAATTATTTATGGCTTATATGCTTCTTAACAAAGGGTACATATAGGGTACAGTAGTACATCTTTCATTTTAATGCCTAAACGTATCT
Organism: Pentalonia nigronervosa; assembly: GCA_014851325.1. Taxonomy (NCBI): domain Eukaryota; kingdom Metazoa; phylum Arthropoda; class Insecta; order Hemiptera; family Aphididae; genus Pentalonia; species Pentalonia nigronervosa. Next base: position 28,592 of record JACXSJ010001608.1, read on the forward strand.
TTATATGGATATTGAGGCTCTAACGTTGTGTGGATTTTGAATACCAAACCAGTAAAAATGCCTAATTGTGCTTCACTATTACAGTTGAATCATAGGGACTCAGATTTATACCTAATTCGGTCCGAAAAATAATACCTAATGGCTAATTGAGTCCTAAAATAAAACATTTTCCTTCATATTTAATAAACTTAAGACTGTCAATAGGTACACTATTTTTCAAATATTAAAGTTAGAATATTAAATGCTAAAAATGAATATTATTATTAATAGGTAATTAACTAAATAAACATGCAATTTAAGTTTTCTTATTCATGATTATTAATTATTATAATTGCCAAATATCGTTACCAAGATAAAGAGATCAACAAACGACTATACCTGTGATTTCTATTTTTATAAAAATAGTAATTTCATTCTATGCTGTACTGTTTTTACTTATTTCATATTGTTAGTAATAAATTACACAAATAAAATAACAATTGGAAAATCCAATAGCAACTACTTATAGCTATTCTATCGGACTCAATTAGGCGAATATTATTTTAAAAGAGATAAAATGGACACTTAGAAAAACTTTGAATATTATATTATATCTGGAATAGGTAAACTAGGAATCTCATTGCTTATTTGCTTGAATTACATTTTTAGAATTGACAAAAGCGTAACCGACTATAGTTGGAGCTGATATTAGTTGAGATTGACAAAAAAGAAACTAATATTGGGTGGAAAGACAATTTGTTAGAATCTACGTGGTAGGAATCGAAAAAAGTTGAAAAGACATTGGTTGAAACTGTTAAATCTAGGATTTACAATTATTAAAAAATATGATTGGGCCCTGGCAAAATAATTCTTTGTGGACTCATCCTCTCTGCATATTGATCAGACACAGTGTTGTGACCAGAGAGGAGAAGGGTCAGACCTCACCATCATTGAATCAAATTTATTTAATTTTACATTTTATATTAAATTCTTTTGAAATACCATCTAGATATCTAATTTTTTATCATCAAATGTTATCACTAACCCTCTAAGTTATATATTGAGTCATTTTTACTGCTAAAAACAACGATGACCGACACCAAAACAAATACTTTTAAATAAACACACATCATTGTAAAATCAATACATTCATTGTTCATCTCAAAATCTATAAATTATAAGACAATGGCGTAATTTTGGGGCACTTAGTCCCACTAATTAAAAAATTGGTACTTAGTACAAAGCTTATATCATTTTTAAAAAATATTAAGGGAGACTTTGGTCCTCTCAAAAAAATTGTACTATTTTAGCCTTGTATATGATTAGGTAAACTGTAATAAAATAATGATTATTAGTCTTGTATAAACATACAATAATTAATCTGGTTAATATTGGAGAGCGCAGAAAAAGTGTGAATAACACAATGACCACCAATAGTGAATATTTTAATAGGCAATAATTGAATTTTCGCATTCGATTTTATTTGATATAGAAATTTAATATAAAAAACAGAAGTTGAATATTCTTTTCTAAATTTTATAGTATGACAAATTATTGTATTTTATGTCTTTTCAAGTAAATACTACCTAACCTAACTAACAAACACAAAAGTTTATTTTCTACGATTTTTCTTTCCAAACATAAGTCTCCTAACCAAAATGGCGAGTCTTCTAACCGATTTTTTTTTAAAGAATTTTAATACATCTGAACCGTTTCAGGTAATTTTGAGTCTAATAAGCGACAGAACCTAATTTATATCCGTAAGTCTTATAAGCGGCGTTTACTGTTATCAAAATTTGTCAATTATTAACAATGTTAATTTGAATGCATTCACTGAAATAAATATGATTAAAAAAATTAACAAAAGTGTTCAGTTAGATGAGAAATTGTAGGTATAACCAGAATATTGCAAAAGAGATCGAACTGTACACTTGGTTTAACCAAGTAGTCTGTGATATGTTCAAATGTGTTTTTGTTAATCGCACTTTAGTTACGAGCACAAGTTGTTTTGTGATTGATACAACTTAGATAGTGCATACTATAATTAAATACATTTACCAAAATATTTGGTGTCTCTAACAAATCATACTTGTTTGTATGGTCAATTAGCCTGTCAAAATTGGTATGTGAAAATAGATATTTATAACCAAAGTACACAATGTGTTTACAACAAGGCGTATAGCTAGGGAAACAAATATAAAGATAAAACAACTTTATATTTAGTACGCGTAATTGGTATTTTGGTTGGTTTTACGATTATAACAGATATTAGAATAATGTTTTGTTAGAACTACGGAATAACCCAGTAACCATTACAGCATGACAAAATGGTTCTATTTTTTCATGCAGTACCAGTGTTCATTGGTGTCGGTGTATCAACTTCTAATATTCATTTACTCATTTTGCGTTCCGACTTCCGCCGATGACTGGTGCTTTATTATTTCCCTACCATGCGTATTTAGTGCGTTTACTGTGTATCGTGTTTAAAAATTTTTACTATTGTATGTTCATAAAATGGCTGACAAGGATGTCAAAGATTTTTTGATAGCGTGGAACTTACAAAAGTACATTGATGTATTTGAAGGTAAGATTAATTTTATTAAATTAATGGCTATCTAAAATTAATTAAAGATAAGTGCTAATGCTGTCTGCTTATTAGTTATTTAGCTTAATATTAATTAGAAAACGAAAAAGTTGGAGTTGCTTCAACTTTCTCGGAATTGCACATTTTTAATTTTTTGCTTAATGCTTATGCATTTATTATTAGGTATAAAATTGAAATGATGTATTTGTGGTCAGTGTTGTTGGTCTTCCCTAACTTGCTAAAATGCTTTTTCCAGGGCTCTCGATTTTTAAAAACATGTTATGTAAAATTAAAATTCAGATTTGTGTACCTATATGAGTATATGAGCACTCTATCATGCTGTGTTTCACATCAAATTAAATAATGTAGGCATTAATAATTAATGTTAATATTTAGTGATGGACAAATGTAATCTGTAACACTTTTATAAGTTTTGTGTAATGTTTTAGTTGTTGACCCGTCATTGTTTGCATGTGAGAATTTTCCTCACATGGTTTTTAAATTAAGATCCACTAACTTGCTAGTAGGTAGTAAGGTGTATTTCCTCCAAATTTTCAATATAGTTTACCAGATTAACACTGTGATAGACAAGTTATCTATAGTTGGTAATTTGGGTAAATAATTTTGAAAACTATGTGAATTTGCCCTTACATTTTGTATTTAAATAATTATTTTAAATTATAAAGCTGTAATGATTGAAAAGTATAGAAACCAAATTTACTCAATAATGATTAAATAAATTAAATTTAATAAACAGACAACAGCTGGCTTATGATAAAAAAAAAAAAATGATTCACTATTAAATAAAAAAAAATTATTATTTAAAAATGTTAATGATTTTTGTACATAGAAAATGATATAGATATAAAAACTCTTCCCTTTCTAAAAGAAGAAATGATCTAAGAACTTATACCATCAGTTGGTCACAGAGCACGTTTTGTATCAAACTTAGATGATTAAAGAGCATTATTACTGGAATACCAAATACCTTGAACGAGTTAAACACAGTAATAATTTTAATTCATTGTACTATTTCTCAATCATACTATCAAGTACCAAACACCACACATTATTACAGATACACGAGTAGAAACTAATCTCTTATTTTTAAAATTAGCCATTGCTTTTATTGCTTCGGTACTATTTAAAATATGATAAAACTGTTGCCATATACCTAATAGATTTAATTTTAAGATTTGTTTATTAATTTAAATACCTACCTAGTCTTATAAGATATTTGTGTAAGAAATTATAATTTGTTGATTAAATATTAAAATTTATTTCTTAAAGTTTATTTCATGTCTTTATACTGATTTAGTTAAAAGCTAACATTCTAACATTTGTCAATAATTTAATTCTAACATTTGTCAATAATTTAATTTAATATTTTAATGTATATGATTATTTTTTAGATTTTATCACCGCAATAGATTGAAGGTGAAATGTTCAGCAATACTATCTATCTTCAACTTGATCAACTTGATCAGCCTGTCAAAGAAAATAGTTCATCTGAGGGCATAACAAAAAACCAATAATATTTGTTATGTATTTCAGGATTTATTACTTTCTCGTGTAACAAATACTTTAAATATTGTATCAAATAGAACAAAATATATTACTCTAAGAAGTCCTTTGTAAATTATATTGTTGCTTTATTTATGTAACAAATGTATTGTACCTACTTAAAATTTTATAGTACTTAAAACTTTTAAAATTTGTTTGAAAATATATGTAAAATAAACAATATAAGAAAAACAATTTGTCGGTTGTTATTTTATTTCAATAATTCTTCAATTAAATATAACAATTATGCTTACAGTATCAGTGCTCAAATTGGAAACATAATGATATGGGGATGCATTTAAGTAAAAAGTAAGTATTGATCCAATTTTCCTTTACCTAATCATAAAGGTAATCAGGAAACAAATTTGAGGGATAGTGCTTAAATATTTAAAAAAAAAAGAGGCTGTGTTCCCTTGGGTAAGTAACCCCCCCTCCAAATTTAAGTACTGTACCCACTGAATATTTAGTAATTGTAACAGAAATAAAATTTGTATACTATTGTCTGTTTTGTAGAGATAACAGATTGTTAATCATAAAGTATGTACTTATTACACAAGAGTTTTGTATTAGTATCAAAATAACTTGTAGACCACCAAGAACATCCATTGTCATAGTAAATAATATCGAACAAATTTAACTAACTGTTCTGTGACACCTATGAAATGTTTTCCTGCATACCTACAAATTAATTTGTAATTCTAACTTTCTATTTATGAATTTTGTAAACAAGCCTAAATTAAGTTTTGTATTTGAAACAAATTAATTTGTACCCATGACAGTTATTAGTTAACAAAAATGAGTTTGTTACTGTAACTTAAGATATTGTTGTTCCTGATCCAACTGGTAAGCATGGTTGTAACTACTGTATTTCAGTTCTAACAGAACGTTTGTTTCAGTGTTATGTTTAAAAAATATAACAAATTCAACATTTGCCATTTCTATATGTAATGCCGTAACCAGAATATTTTTGTTGTTTTTTTTTGGTAGGGGTGGGGCACAAATTTTTTCCCAATTTTTAGAAATACTAAAATATTTATTACTTTGTGACTATCTTATTTATTTTCCAAGGAATTTAAATCTTGTATATGCTTCATGCGTTTAATCATCATAAGCTCGTTATTGAACAATTTTTTCAAACATTTTAGTCGAGCTTTTTGAAGCCAGCTTTGATTTTGATATTTTGAAAATGTAATCATGTATCTACAGATAATGCTAACGGGAGCATTTGGTGAAATGTATCTATTGTTATTAGTTTTTGAGTTGTATTAAAATATAAAAAAATCAATTAATAAAAAACCGTTAATTTACGGGTGATTATCCAATGTCGTAAATATTTATAATTAAAACACTTATAAAAATGTTATTGTGACTTTTCGGTAAACTTTTTTTTTTTAATAAAGTTAAAAAAAATGTATGAGTAATCTTCTATTCAATTTTCAAATGTAAGCTATAAAAATAAAAATGTTTATGAATTTCTTACTGAAAAATAATTTTTAAATTTTCGTGGCTTTGATAAATTTTATTAAAACTATAACTTCAATCATAAGAAATAATAGTAAGTTTTCACAAATAAAAATTTATGAGGAACCTAGCATTAAATTTTCAAATTATTGGATAGTGTAAAAAATTATTTATTGACAATAATAAAACAAAAAACTAAAGAAATTCAAAAATTTCTCGTGACTATAAATAGCTCAAAGAGTCAAACTGTTTTAAAAATATTGCTATGTATAGAAAATAGTCATGTAAACACTCCATGAAAATTTAAAGTGTCTACAGTTATTAGTTATTGAGTTATACTAAAAAAACAAAACCTTTTCTTTCAAAAAATGGTTTTGCCTAAAAATTATCATTTTTTATTAAATTTTCCTGATGCTTTTAAAAATAATGGGAATTTATCACTTTGATCCATTAAAGTATCAACTGAATTTACTTTCCTATCAGAAATGTTGCTGAAATGGAACGTCGGAGAATTTCTACTGTGCCAAAAGGTCTCATACTTGTTTTGTTATAAATGTTCGTGATAGTCTAAATAAAGTTTTTAAAAATTGGAAAATTTTTATAAAACTGAAAGTATTTTTTTCGACAATATTTATGTATAATCTCTGTTTATTTATAGGTTAATATATAAAATATATTGGTGCACCCCTACATTATGTCCCGAAGGTACCATGCATATTTAAAGTATCTATAGCTATCATAGTTTTGGCTGTATACATTGATAAATCAGTCATGATATATTTTTTTTTGAGAAATAAATCATAACTTATTGTCAGTATCTAAAAACGCCAAACTTAATCTATGCACACTTCAGATATTAATAAATATATATTTTAAGTTTCATGAAAATCAGTCAGTAATTTCGGAGATTTTAAAAATAAGTGGCATCGAATTGGAGAATAGAAGGGCATACGCTGCGCTCCGCACAATTATAACTATTAATTATTAAACTATATTTTAAGCAACTGAATAATGCATAATATATAGGTGCATCAGGCATTCATACATTATATTTATACCTGTAGAGTTTCTATTAAAGACAGTCTTAAGTCTGTACAAATAAAAAAGATTAATTTTTTTCTTGAAGTTTGACTCAAACATGAACTCAAATTCTATGAATTCCGTTTTAAAAGGTTTTATTGGGACTCAGTCCGTATGCAGCCAAAACGACTTGTTAATCCACGTTTGTGTACATAGGTAAGTATTTATACGCAATACACGTATTGTTATCGGTTATAATGTTTAACACATTATAATAAACACTTGACAAACTATCACCCACATTAGAATATATATTATTTTATACACCGTGCTTAAATGTTTAAACAAATGACCGGTTTTTTCTGACCTGCACATACCTACCATGTCGTATAGACTATATAGTATAAGCATAGGCATAAATCCAGTAAATTTGATTTAGATACTGTAATACCTATGGATTTTCTCAATAGCACTATAGACAATCTATCGTAAATTACATATTATTATAATTAGATAAAGATGTACAATAATCTAAGTATATAAAATAAATAAAAGTTATAACATAAAGATCAATAATAAGATTTTTACAAATTTTTGAATCGTAATATTATAAAATATATTATAAGTTTTAACATATGATTGTATTTACTTTTTTAATTAAGACATTTTTCAATATTTACACATTTGATTATTTTTATTGAATAACAACAAAATGTAATACTAAATGTCACTTATATTTCGAGCAAGTGTATTTCGTCGCAAAAAAATAGCGTACGCGACTCAGCTCTGTCATGAAAAACCACGCAATTTGACCTAGATAATAATTTTAGCACGCATTCAGAAACACTAGATTGTGTACAACATTATATCTACCTGACCTTTAAAACATAATGATTGCGTACGAAAACGAGGCAACGTTGCCAATAAGTTTTTACTATTTAATACAATATTTTAATTTTTAAATAAAACTGTTCATATTAGCTTCTAATAATACATATTTTTTAATAAACATAGCAAATTTACTGTTGAGATGTTAGGTAAACCAGTTAGGTAAGTTCCCTGACAATATTAATCTTAATAACAATTTTAGTAAACAATTAAATTTATAAAAATATAATCAATATACATATTATATCTAGTCAATTTAAAAAAGGTCGATAAATGGGTACCATTCTGCTATATAGTAGATGTTAAATGAGACACTTTTATAAATATGCTAAATTTGTATTCAGTAATAAAATCATTGTATACGAAAAACGATTATGAATGAAGACGGTCTGTCAGCCTACATAACTAAGTGTATTTAAGGATATTGTTGCTATTAAAAGAATTTATTTTACTATTAAATAATACAGTAGGTCATCAAATACATTTTTGCAGAAAACATCGCATTAGACAATTTATTTGAATATATAAAATATAATAGTATAATATATACTTTAAAAATTTCAAGCACCCATGAAAAATATTTTTAAATCACAACGAAATAATTAACATCATTATTCGTCATTTAAATATATAATTTCGTCCAAATTTGAACTTAAAATGTCTATATATGTCAACACTACAAATATATTTTTATGATTTTTTAGTTACACTATTAACTACTTACAAAAAATATTTTTTTAAATTTTTAATCTTTAGCTATGGAAATTGATCAAAATTTGAAGTTTAAATGTTTTAAAAAAAAAAATTGTGCCTATGTATTTTTAATATTTTTGATCTACTACTTTAACAACTTATGAGGAATCTTGTATCAATTTGTCAAGTATTTTAACCCAATGAAATTTATAGAAAATTTCTTTTTAAAAAAACCAACAATTTCTTAGATTTCTAGAAAGCTCAAAAATTGTCAAAATAATTTTCAAAAAAATGTGTGTATAGAAAATGATAATCTAAACATTTTGGTTCAAATGTCTACGGTTATCCCTATTTGAATTACGCTAAAGTAAGAAAATAGTTCCCGGAGAAAACGGATGAATATCCAATGTTTAATTTTAAACGTTTATAAAGAATTAGTTTTATTTTCCGGTAAATTTGTTTTTCTTTAGAAAGGTAGAAAAACTTATAGAGAATCTTGTGTTGAATTTTCAAAACTTAGATTTAAATAGAAATTTTTTTATGAATTTTTTAATAAAAAAACTGCACATTTTCGTGATTTTTACGCGTTTTGTCGACATTTTAACTTTATACTACGCTTATAAAAAACTATTAGAAATTTACGCTCAACTTTTTTTTTAATTTTCACATACTACAATTTATAAAGAACTTTGTATTAAATTTTTAAATTTTTTGATCAATTGAAAAAAATTTTATTGATAATTAAAAAAAAAAAAATCCGAAAATTGATTATGCCTATAAATAGCTTAAAAATATTCAAAATATATTGAAAATTTTATTGTGTATAGAAATTGCTTGTATAAACATTTTTTGAAAATTTCACATATCTACTGTTATTGTTTTTGATATTACACCAAAAAACAAAATCAATTTTGTCAAAAATTTGCTTCGCGTAAAAATTTACGTTTTTACCTTAATATTTTATTGTTTTTTCCGACGCCTTTAAAAACTATTGGGAATTTTTTATTTGTGACCACCCAAAGTACCAACTAGATTCATTTTCCTATCGGAAAAGATGCTGATGAATAAAATCTGAGCACTTTTACTGCCCTTAAACGTAATGATAGGCAAAAAATAAGAAAAAAACACATATCATTGTAAAATCAATACATTCATTGCTCCGCTCAGAATCTAAAAATATATTACAATACAACAAAAATAGAAATTTTTATTTAAAGCCTTAGTATCATTTAACCTATTCTTGGTAAAAAAAATAGTACATATTACATTATTATCTGTTTTAAATTGGTCATATAGTGTATTACATATATTATTGTTCATTATTTGGATATATTTAGTTGGAATATAATATATATAGGATATAGCTTTCATTACCTATATATTTTAATACTTATTTAAGCTATATGCCTATATTCTTTCAATGATTCAATGACAAAAAATATTGGTGTATATGCATTGTAAAATTAAGAGCTAAAGGTTTGTTTAAAACTCTTGACTATTTTGTTGTTCGGGCATTAAATTTAGTAGGTACCTACACCATATTATCGTAGCATAAATAACGACAATTTTCACCTTTAAAGGTGAAACTACAATCATAATGCAGTAGTTCACCCAAATCTTTTTCTTTTATATGTATTTTTTTTTCTATGTATATCATCTATCTACTAAATTCTAAATTGGAAATTTTCAGTAGGTACTTTATAAAATAATTAGGATTTTTTTTTTAAAATTTGTTAAAATTTGAATATTATTATTAAAATAATTATTTGGTTACCTTAGTTATACCATCTTCAATCAGAATCGTTTTTCATAGTATATATTGATTGAACAATTATCATTGAATTCAAATTTAACACATTTAACAATAGAGTTATTATCTATTTATCGTCCTTTTTTATATTTTTGGACATTATTTATTTTGGACTATATATTTTGCTATATTGTCTTATTTAATTGTACAATTTTTAATGGAATTATATTATACTTCATAGTAGTACAAATAGATTATAATTACATAAAGTTATTAACTATTAAGCATATAGTTTGATTTGATTGAATTTGTCTAATAACAAAATTTAATTGATTATAGAATACTAAAATATTTGAGCCATTCTATACAAATATCGTTTGCTTGTTAATTTCTATAAAACACCAACTCTAAAATTAAATAATTTTAGAAAAATGTTGGTATAAATATGTCATTTTTAACAATATCATCCATAGACGTTCATACATAAAGATAAACTGAATAGCTAGCATAATTTTAAAACGAAAATTAATTTCGTAACAAAAATTTCATTTCTTGACAACTAATAGTAAAACACATAAATCTATAAATGAGTAATGACTTCCGCGATTTCAAAATGTACAGGAATACATAAATGGGTTGAAAAACTTGAATACGAACTAAAAATGTTTGCATATGAGGTTTAAATTTATTAAATGTTTCATCAATCCAGTGGTTAATTTATAGTGCTCATGCCAAGTTTGAAAATAGTTATCTCGAATTATTTAGGAGCCCACATAAACAAAACAAACGTTGATAAATAGTTAATTTTAATTTAACTTATATAATGTATATTATGTAAAATATTTTATTAATTATGTAGGTTACATATGTACATTATAATATCATGATGTTCAGTGCATGACGAGAAAGTGTGGTACTCTGATTTTTACATATTCCACGTTTAATTATTTATTTATTAAACATAAAATCAATTTTTAATATGATAGTGTTATAAAAATATATTATTTGGTACCGAATTTGTATTCGTAAGATAATGTTTTAAATTACAATGTTATACATTTATTGATAATCTATTACTTAAAGCATTCAAAAAATCCAAACACGACAATTTAAATCAATCAAAATACTTCTAAGTTGCCCACAGCAGTTACAGTGAGTTGTTTATCGTTCACAGCTGATTTTGAAAAACACGCGGAATTTTGCAATTCTGATTCATCTGAAAAAAATATGCTACATATTCTTACATATTTTGTTAGCCATAGTTTACACACGGATTTCTAATCGGTACAGATTACAGAACCTTTTATAACATTTTCAGAGCATTCAGCATTTTTAATATATTATGAACAACAATTTTTTTTTTTTAAAGTACTTAGTTATTAAAGTCCTATTAATTTGGTTTTTAACTACATGGTCAATAATCTTAATCAATAATAATATTGACAAATCACAATAATTATTAGTTTAATGGTCAACCACAACAGTTATTTTTAATTGTATTTAAGTGTTTGTTACATTGTTCGCTTTATTTGGGCATTTATTAAAACGACTAGCCATTACTATCTATGAAAAACAGTCAAAGTTAACATAGAGACTAATCATTTTTAATAATGTCTGTTGACAGTAATATGTATACAGTACATTGAATATATTGTATATACAAAATATAAATATAATTAATACAAAATAAATACGTTACAGTTAAAATTCTGGATTTAGAAACTAAAATCGTATATTTCATACATTTTAATCTAAAGATTAATGACACTGGTAAATCATAAAAAAAGACCTCTGTAGTTAGCTATCACTTTGTATTTTATAATATTATACATTATAATTTATAAAATACGATTAATCTCACCACAATAACGTCCATTGTAAGTTATTTAGTTAAATATATTATCATTGAGTACCTACCAATATCGCATTATGTGTCTGTGTACACGCGTTGGGTTTTCACGAGTTATTTGTTTTTCTACATTTTACCATCATCTTATTATGAAAAGTCATATTTTAATTTAGAAATATTAAATTCATCACTGTAGTAAAAACGTTATGACTAATGTTAAAACTATTCATAAAACAAAACGTTATCGATGCTTATAACTAACAACAAACGACGTCATTATATTTACAATAATAGGTTTATTGTATAATTTTATACTATAAAATAATATTATAGACTAAAGACCATAGTACATTATTATAGTACATAATAATACACCTTACACTAATTGCATTGTTTTGGTCGTTGGTTATGTACTATATTTTTAAGAACTATTTAGTGTTTTTCTTGTAGACATTACACAACAAAAAAGCCCCCCCCCCCCAAGTGTTTTTCAAATTTAGGTTTTTGAACAGTTGAGACTGATCAAACAAATTAATTTGAATAAATAAGAATAGAAGACCGGATACGAGGAGGACTGTGTTACGTGTCGTATGAAACCCAAAGCGACGATTGTGTTTTTCAAAAGGGTAGATGTTAAGTAAATTCTGTTTGCTCATTATTACAGATAAGGCAATAGTGTTGGTTTATGAGAATAACACAATCATTTATCAGCACAAACACATAATGTTAATACATAAATTCCGAAGAGATTTTACGGTCATCGTTTGTAAGGATATTTTACTAATAATAATATAGTGAATAAGGAGCCTGCGACGCGTTATTAAAAATATAAAATGTCAAACGAACGCCGAAATACCGTGAAAGTAAAAGGGAAAGGAAGAGCGAGAAAGAAACGAAATTCATCGGCTGCAGACGACGGCAGCTGGTAACGGCGTGCAGTGTGGGATGCAGGCGGCGGTACGGCCCAACAGCTGCTGTGCACAACGAACCCACCCGACGGCGCGCCAATGCGGCAATAGGCCCACCACTGCAGACGGCACAACCGCCGGTTACTATTATAGCGTGCGCACTAAGGAGACCCCGTCTGAGTGGTTCTCAAACTAGATGCGCGCGTGTCGACGGGACGTTAAAAATTATTATTTGTGTATCGCCGACGCCGCCGCCGGTCAACGATCGCACCGAAAACGAACGTTGGAACATTGAACAGCGACGGCGATAAATTATGTTGCTACGTTGGTAATATTAAAACTGCCTGAGCTCCGAACACGTCTAGCCTTGAACCAACACGAACGTTGGCCGTGGAGAATTGTAGTTCCCCTTTGGTTTACAAGAACCAACAGGCCATCATTATGTTGTTATATTTACTCAATAGAAAAATGTTATAGTCGTACCACCACCTATAAACACGAAAATCATCCACCACGTAAAAGGTGATGTAATAATGTTGCTTGTTTGAACAATAACGTTTTATTATGCATCGCCGCCCGGTAATATCGATCGTACGCACTGAACACCACCACGACATCGTATTTCGTAATAACGTGTCGTTTTAACATTAATTACTGTACGCCAGTTTGTCGCTAAGGCCAATCAGGCTAATATTATTATATTTTGATATATTTTAAGCACGATTCAAACGAAATTGTCGTTTTTACAGGTCATTATAGATAGGTACACCCGTGTTTGGATAACACATTTTATTATTTCTCATTCTTTTTTTACTACCAACCTACCTAGCTAAGTATATTGTGACGTAAAAGCATAGATACGGATAGTAATATTATAGTATAGTGCCCAGGAACTACCCTTGCAATTTTGTTAGCGAGGGTTTTTTTCATTTTTATGTTTTGTAGTTTTATTAATAAACATATTCAGGATTTTAAACCTTTTCGTATTTTTACGTTTTCTACAGTTCGTAATATTTAATATTCTCTTTTATACTAATATAATAAAGTATAAATAACATATTATTTAATATTCATCTGAGATTCTGATATATAAATAAATTAAGTACATTACAAACCTGTATTTATATATATATATCTCCTATATTAAAAGATTTTAAATTTGTGATTAAGACGTACTGAACATTTTCGAAACGATGATACAATATTTATTAACCATCATAAAATTCGTAAACTGCCGATATAAGAACTAAACACTTCCAACACAAGCATTTGCTTAAAAAGGCGTGCAGACTTGAAATTATTAATTTGTTGTTATTTAATAATTTACGTTGTATTGCCTGGATGAATCGAGTTTAAAGTAAGAAGTGAATAAAAAAAAAAATTTATATTTTTTATAATTGTTGAAATTGTCAAAATCATCTTAATAATACTATAATTACGTAATAAAAAATCCTCTTATTATCGGACTCAGTTCCAAAATTAGTATGATTAAGTGGTATAATTTAATAACAATTTTATTTTATTTTTGTATTATAAAATTATAAAGGTTGAAATGTATTTATATTAACTCTAAACCTATATAATGTTCATAAGTTTAATTTTTGATACTAAAGTTTTTTAATCTAAATTACCATGTATGAAATGATAAGTTTCAATTAGAGACAAGAGGATTGATAGTACCTATTCATATTTTTATAGTTAGAAGGTATTTTTCAGAAACTAATGATCTAAAGTTAGATACGTAATAATTGCAAAATGAAGATTTATCAGGTATTTCTAAAATTAAATTAGGAATTTAAAAAGGATTTATCGGATCAAGAAATATTGAAAATACATAATATGGCAATTATTATTCAGATCATTTCAACTTAATTTTTCAATTTTATTTATGTAAATATCATCAGAAATATTTTTATCAGCATCAGTATAAAAATGATTTAACTAATTTAAGATGTCGGTTTTATCAGATGAATAAGTATAAGTAGTATTACTTTCATGCAATAAATTAGAGTTTCCTCATTTTTGATATAAAAGTGGTTTAATTTATTAATTTCCAGATTTGTTTAATATTATTTTTAATAAAAGAAATTGATTACTGTTATATAAACTATAAGCTTTTAAAATTAATGAATTCAGTACATTTTTATATTTAATATAGCCAAATTTTTTTATTTATATTATATAATGTCCATGATAATCATTTTCCTATAGAATATCAGTAATGCCTACCTACTATACAGCATCAATTATAGGCTCGCGCACGGATGCAGCGAATAATTTAATATTATTGAATTCAAAATAGAATAAAAGAATGAATTATCAATGTCAATGGTTGATCAAATAAAAAACTATAAAATATTTATCAATATGAGAGCCGAAAAATTTAATAAGATAAGTCTGGGTTTTATACTGACGGATGTACATCGCTTGTGTTTGACGTACACTACAGCACAACTATATGCATTACCCATTGAATGCCCAAAACTCATTTGTACACACCTATGTTAATATTAAACGACACTTTACTCAATGTCTCTATCATATTAAAATCAAATATTGGTACATAATTTTTACCTTGTGCATCTTTTACCGACCTTAGCTACGCAGTTGGGACAAAATAAAATTGACCGTTTCCGCAAAATAATGTTTTCATCAAGAAAAGTTTGGAAACCAATGATTAACATTTTTAAGCAATGTATGCAGTAGTAAGTACATATAGTAATGTAATATGTAATAGCAATGACATTAGTAAATAATCGCACGAAGACTGTAAAACAATATATACAGAAATAATCGGACCTTTTTGAAATATTTAAATGTATTAAATTTGTGATTTTTAAAAACTTTAATTTGATATTGTATTATTTGACTTCGATATTATTATTAATTGTTTTACATTTTTTGGGAAATTTTGAAATATTTAAGTATAAAAGATATTCGATATTAGTAGATATGCAATTATTATTGATTAGAATATTCTTTATTTAAGTGTACTCACTGTACACACATGGTTGTTAAATTTGTACATGGTTCTCAAATAAGAATTGGTGGAAACGTGAATCGTATCTTTTTTTTTATGATGGAAAAGGGCTATGCGTAAATCAGGGAACCGGTTTTTTGGCGAAAAGGGGCATAACGAGGGAAAAATGTTGAAGACATTGTCGGTCTGGCCCTCCAGGCTACCTTACGATTTTTTGGGGCCAAGGGTTTTTTTTAATATTGGGGGCCTATTGCCAAATAGGTCGTGAGAGGGATTTTTAAAATTATTTTTGAATTAATAACAACGTCTGGTTTATCCAACACATTGTACATAATATAATTCATATACATAATGTATACACAATTCAAGTGTGAACAAATATTTTAAAAACTAAACTGATAAGCCATTTATAGCAATAACTATAGATATTTTATTTTATTTGTTGAAGAAGCCTTCAAAGAAGCCTAGCATTCAATTTATAAACATAGATTAAATTAATATATATTAGAATCTTCCACTTTTCAGCAATAAATTAAAAACTACTATTTTTATAATAATTTATAATTTATTTTATTTATACTACTTATGTTTATTGCATTTTATTGTACTTTATGTGTACAACAAATTGTAAAAAAAGTATATAAAACTTGTTGGTTATAATTTTTATTTTTGAAATAATAATATTACAAAAAGTGTTAAAGTAATAAGTATAAAGTTTTTTTTAATTGAAAATAAAATTATTTTATTGCAAATAAAAGGCAGTTAAATTTTTTTAAGTTTGTATAGGGGTCGGGTCCATTAAAAATTCTGTACCAGGGGCCAAATCATGAGCCAGACCGACATTGGTTACAGGCTGCTTATTGTTGTCGGGTCAGTTAAAAATATGTGGTGCACCAGACATAACATCCTGTGTACCCTTATAAATTACCAGTAGTTCCCAAACTTTTTAGACTCGCGGTGCACTTTTTTAAGATAGTTTTTCAATGGTGATTTTTTCTAAGTTAAAGCGTAACTAATCACAAATAACACGCCTCCATATTTTGAGTTCCAAATTATTTCTGGACCAGATAATATTCCGTGGCCCCCAGGGCACTGTTTGTGAACCATTGACTAATAATACTAATATAAACCCGTAGTTTAAATAATTATTATTACTAACAGGATATTGGGTTGGTATTTTGGCCAGACTTTCATCATTTCTTCGGCCAAACATCTCAAAATACAAATATATCAATGGTCACCTATAAGGGTTTTAATGAGAGATGAAAGCCATTGAAGACAGGTGAACTTGTCAGATCAGAATCATGCAGCTGGTCTCACTTGTATCATACCAGGGCACCAATCATACGGTCCCTAAATTACTTTATACAAAAATAATTTTGATGTAAACGACTGCACAAGCACGCATTCACACATGCACGCATACATATTAAATATTATGTTTTCTATACATATTATACATATTTTATAATTAAGACTAAACTCAATACTCGTCATCGTCTCAGGCACATAAAAAATGGCATGAAAAATACATATTTCATTATAATTATTAATTAATAAATATAATTTAATCGTAATAGTAATCGAGCACTAAATAAACCAAATTATTGACCACTTACAACTAAAAAGTTGTAATTTGTTAAATTTTCAATTAAAGGAAATTACGGATGTTTTTTTATTACTCCTAAATTATTAATATATTTATTTTACTAGTGTATAAATTAGGGTAATACTAAAACCCGGACGGGATAGACTATCGATTCCATTCCATCGGTGATAAGTTAGAACTGATAACAATAGTAGTGTTGTTCAAACAAGACGAGCTAAATTAATATTTTCCACGTACACATAATAGTTAAAATATTATTTATAATTATTAATAATCTTAATCCTAATTCCAACTCCTGACTAATATTATAAATGTGAAAGTAAGTCTGTCAGTTACGTTTACATGCCTAAACCGTGGAACCAATTTTGATGAATTTTGGTATAAGACAGATGAAACCGTGGAGAAAAACATAGGCTATTTTTTGTCATGAAAATAAAACTTGAAAGGGATGAAAGTTTGTATATTATAACCTCTAATAAATCTTATTAGTGGTGCCATCTATCTATCTATATATACATAAATGAAATGCTGTTCGTTGGGATGCGAATAACTTGAAAATGGATGAACCGATTGGGCACATTTTTTTTTTTTAATGTTGGTAATAATCTAAAATATATTTTTGGGGAAAGAAAAATTGGATAAGTTGCACGGAAAATTGAAAAATTCTGGAAAAACAGAAAATGTTTTTCATTAGGATTTATGTATATCTATTTATTTATAGGGTTACCAATGGTTATATGTTTTATTACTATTATAATTAGTAAAAAAAAAATTATAAAAAAAAAAACAAATCTTTGGCACGTGTTACCGTTAGGATGTTTTTCATTTACCTAATTTTAATTTCACTTATTTACACCCTTTAGGTAGGATTGTCTACCTGATAATTAGGATATTTGAGGAACTAATCTTCTCTCCGATTTCCACCTATGCTACATGGGTAGCTTAGTTACATCTAAATCACTTATGGTTAATATTAACTTAATCTTTAGTTCTGAATATTCTATTTATCTCCAACATTTGCGAAAAATATGCATTATAATTGTCAAAATGACCAGTTATTTCACCGTCAGACACCGTCTGGTAGAAAATTGAAAGTAAAAATTTTCAAAATAACTGGGGGAGAAATGATAGATAAACGGGAACATTTGCAAAAAATCTTTTATCGACGAAATCGATTTCATTTTTTTGTTGTAATTTAAAATTAAATGATTGTAGGGACTTACATTATTTTAACAATTTTTTTTTATTAGAATTTTATAGAATGATATGGTATAATTTTTAAATGTTTTGACTAATTATGTATTATTTATAGTCTTATAAATATTTTAAATATAGAACTTTTTTTAGTTTTTTTCTCAATTTATTCGTATGTATGATAACATAAATCAACAGATTAATAGAACCAATGCGATTACAATAAGCAGAGGTTAGTGCATATTATTTTTTATGGCTATTAACTAATTTTGCACTCTAAATTATCAGTTATGACTTTTGATATTCATTTTGCAAATTTTTTTTTTTATTATTATTCATTAGCTAGTAAAATATTGTTATTTAAATTTTAATACTTTTGTTTAAAGCTATAAAGAATTTTTTTGCTACCTATTGTATTTTCGTTGAATAAAATATGTAAATGCTGCACATTTGTATCCACTAATATGACTATAATAACAAAATTATTGCTGTTTTTAACAATTTCGCAAACTTATGCCATAGCACACAACTATTCGAGACCGCGTATAAAATATGAAAATATATAATATCTTCTAATAGAGTAGATTATTGTCACCATCGACGAATTGTATAAAAGTCTAAAGAATTAAATTATTACAAAAATCTGCATTTTTTACTTATGTATACAGAACATGGCTGTAGATTACCTCCGACTATATTTTAATGAATTTTTCTATTTTGATGACGCTCAAATGATCGAAGGAGGAGTTTCACTGAAATTTAAACATTAGATAGCGATAGATGGGCTGCAAAAATGTATCAAAAACGTATTAACCAATCCTCAATGCCATACAGTTTTTTGTTTTGAGGAAGAATGACACGACAATAACTACAATGTAGTTGGCTCATTAAACAGAAAATCAAGGCCATAGAAATATTTTTCTGGGGGGAGGGGGAAAATATTTTATCCCTACATAGATTTTGAATTTGTAGTTTAAATAATTGAGTGTTCGTATAACATAAATCATCTTAAAAGGCGGGAAAGGGTCTTGTTGGGAAGAAACGATAGTTCTACTTATACTATCATCAAATGTTCTTGGATAGATGTTGTCGTATAAAATTTTTGGATGATGTAGCAGTGGAAAATCGCAAATGACAAACTTAATATATTAATCACGTGAACAGCATCTTAATTAAACTATAACTAAAACGAACGGAATAGATTCTTAAGGAGAAGAGATATGGAATGATAAGACTTAAATAAAATTTATAATAATAAATATTATAATCATTATAAATCATTTTGAATTATATATAATATTTATAATGATGCTGAAGCGTGACACACCGAGAAATAAAAGTGGCAGTAAAGCCATGTATGATCGATGCCTTAAACATTTTCAACCAAATAGGACAATTTTTATTGATTTATTGGTAACTATTACCATTACGGCATAACACTATTTCATACCATACATACATTTACTGGTTTCAAAAATTATCTAATATGTTAACGACAATTAATTATTTTAAATATCTCTTTTTTTTTTTGTTAATTATATTGTTAGCTAATGGATGCATTTTTACGTGCCCTGATAATTTGTACCATATAATCTAATCTAAATTACAACGTAGGTTTATAATACAAGAAAAAAGTTCAGACTCCGCAAGTTCTGTATCTACATATCCGTATAATTGGTCGGTAATATTATAAGTTACACGCCTATAGTTATTTGTATATTAGAAAATACGCTTCAATATTTAAATTGTTACTTCTGTATATCCAAACTCATGCGTGGCACATAACAATATAACTGTTGTATTAATATATTTAGTAGGTAACTACTGATAGTTATTTTATCAATTTCTTATCTGGAATTCTCATTATACACATTTTTGTATTTATTTTTAATTTATTTATTTAAAATAATTTAGCAAATGAATGCTCTTATAAGTTTAAGAACATTAAATTTAATATAGCTCATAACATTTATGTAATTAATGTTAACAAAGCAATTATTAAAATAACGGTTATTAGATATAATATAATTATATTTTATAAGAATTAAATTTAAATATTGATAATTTTAATGAGGTCTATGAATAAAAAATTTGATATTGAAATAAATGGCTATTATAGAAAATTTATTCAAAAGGACGATAAATAGAGAGATTAAAAAGGGTTTAATAAGATTTTGAATACGTTCAAGATTCCTGACATTGAATCGGAAGTATTGGATGTTGGTTGGGTGGATATTATGCTGGCGTATGATATATTCAGTACTTCCACTACCTAAATTGATATTTAGGTTGTGTATAAAATATAATTAAATATAAATGTTTATAGATTTGATAATTTTACATTATATCACAAGCTATAAACAATTTATCATCACTATTAAAAAGACCTAATATATCTTCCTAGACGTCTTACCCCTGAAAATAACATACACTTTAATACGAAAAGTATGCACAGATAATCAGCCACTCATGGGGGCCTCTGGGCCAATGATTTTCAATGAACTCCTGTTAAGTGGTAAATTCATTGGGTTACAATATTTGTATGTGTAAGCCGTATGTACAATATAATTAAAAATAACTCTAGGCATAGATTATAGATAAGACCACCATTGCATGAACACTACTGTTGGTAGTCGTTAATATTTGATTATATAAAACCTCCAATAAAAAAAATTGTTTTTGTTAAACATTTTAAGTTATGTAGCGCTCTCTATCGGCTAAAATTATAAAAAAGAATATGAACGGATCAACAGAAGTTGGTGACATGTCATTATATTACTGAATTCTATAAAATGTTATCCAAAAATATGATTAATTCGTTCGTTATGGATTTGTTATTAAAATATATTAATTATATAATTTTTAAATATTCATACAATAACACTGATTTTTAACTTAAAGTAATAATTCGACTTTGAAAAATTAGTTTTAATATTTTACATCATATAAACTAGGATGGAAGTGAACTAGAAATGCGCTATGTAATATTAAATTAATCCTTTACAGACCGTATAGTTACTACAGTAGCATATATAGGGGGGTTTTAGGGTTTCTATCCCCACACAACAATAATAAAAGTGTGTGTGTAGAATTCTTTTTACTATTATTAATTAATTGAAGTAGATTTATAATATAATAATTAAATTTATGATTATTTTATACGCCATCCCCAAAATGTAATTCTATTTATACTGCTAAATTACTATAACATTAATAAAAAAAAAATTGTCTCAACTTGTTTGAAGCAGTAGAAATGAACCAATTTTCAATTTGAAGGTAGCTTTCTGAAAAGTAATTGGATCTAGTTGGAACTTGGGGGTCAAAAAATTCCTAATAGTTTTAACAATAACACGTGGAAAAATAAAAAAAAAGGAAAACCGCGAATATTTATGCAAAACTATTTTTAGACAAAATTGATTTTATTTTAGACTCTGAGAGAAGCAAGAAATGTATTAATTTTACAATAAAGAGCATTTTTTAAAAATTTTTTTTTTGTGCCTGTCATTACGTTTTGAACCAGTAAAAGTGCTTTGATTTTTTCCATTTCATTTTAAGTATTTTTTCTGGTAGGAAAATGAATCTAGTTGGTACTTTGGGGAATGAAAGAAGAAAAATTCCCAACAATTTTTAAACGAGTTGGAAAAAACAACAAAAAAAAAGTCAGCAAGTGGGTACCGCTTTGCTGTACAATAAGTGTCGAGTAGGTCACTTTCATGAATATGTTAAATTTGTATTCAATAATATAAATCATTGTATACAAAAAACAATTCTGAGCGAAGACGGTCTGTCAGCATACATTACAAGTGTATTTTATGATATTATTGCTTAGTAGTCCAATTCACTATTAATAATACAGTACGCTGAATTCATTTTTGCCAAGTGTAACACCAAAAATAAAAGTAGTAAATATATGAAATTTTCATAAAATGTTTATATAAGAATTTTCAATACACAATAAAATTATCAATATATTTTGAATTTTTCTGAGCTATTTACAGACATTTTTAATAGAAAATTAAAAAAAAAATTGAGCGTGTCTTTAAAAGTGTTTAGTTTTTATAAGCGTCTAAAGTTAAATTTCGACAAAATACATAAAAATCAAGAAAATTTGCACTTTTTTATATAGAAATTCATAAAAAATGTTCCGTTTAAATCTAAGATTTGAAAATTTTACACACGATTTTCCAGAAGTTTTTCTACCTTTTACAAAAAAAATTTTACTGAAAAGTCAAATTAATTTTTTATAAGCATTTGAAATTAGACATTGATTATTCACCAGTAAACTACCGACTTTTCATGGAACGATTTTCATATCTGTTGTAATTCAAAAACGAATAACCATATACACTTCAAATTTTCACTAAATGTTGAGATTATCATTTTTTATACTCCAAAATTTTTTAAAAATTTTAACACTTTTTAAACTAATTGTAAGCCTATGAAATTTTTGGTTTTAAAAAAAATTTTTCTATAAACATTAAATTAAAAATGTTTGTTGGGTCAATAAGTTTGACAATTTAATACAAGGTTCCTCATAGGTTGTTTTAATAGCAGTTCAAAATAATTAAAATGATACACAAGCACATTTTCTTTTAAGCATTTAAAATTCATATTTTGACCAAAATTTATCAAAATATCGAACATTTGTAAATTATTTTGTGGTTAAAAATGGATCAAATTTTTAATTTTTATAGCTAAAGATTGAAAATTTAAAACAAAGCTTTTTGTAAGTGTTTGATTGTGTAACTAAAAAAATCAAAAAAATATATTTATATGGTTGATTTTTATAGACATTTTAAGTTCAAATTTTAATGAAATTAGATATTTAAATGGAAAACAATACTGTTGTTATAAAATCATTGTATACGAAAGATGATTCTGAGCGAAGACAGTCTGCCAGTCTCATAATTAGGGTATTTTATACAATGATTTTATATCATTGAATTCAAATTTAGTACATCAATTATAGTGGTCCCACTCGACACTAACTGAACAACAGAGTGGTACCCACTTGCTGACCTTTTTATGCTGTTGTAACTTAAGATAAAAAAACAACACAAACTTGAAATTTGCACCGAATATTCATATTAATATTTATAGATGTTATTCATATAGATGATAATATGTATTTAAAATGTTTTTTTTCTTTTCAACTTATGTGTAATATAATTTTTGTTTTCAGGTTAAACATTTACAAGATTTCTTATAAGTTATTAAGAAACCAATAAAAAAATATCAAAAAGCATCATCATAATACTTTTTTTATAAGTGGTTTAAGTTAAATTTTTTACAAAATACGCATCCAATATTAAAAAATTTTAAATGTATTATATATACAATGTGTCCCGGGGCGAAGTGACCGGCCGCCGTCATATGAATGTATACCTAAAATGACGAAGAAATAACCTTTAAAGTGGGGGTCTAACTCTTTTTTTTTTGAGTTATGGGCAATTTAAGTTTTTTTAAACCAAACCAAAACTACCACGGATTTTTTTATGTTACTCCGAAACTTTTCAACATTTTAACACGATTTTTTTTTATTTTAAAGCTATTTAATTGTCCTTTCAGCCAACATGCGCAATTAAACCAAACTTATGTAAATTATTATTATTAAATTGAAAAAAGTAAATATTTTTTATCAAAAGTTGGAATTTTTAAAATTAAATCTCGTATTACTCAAAATAATTCAATATTTACTATGGGTTATTTTGGTTGTGTATTATTCTACAGAATAATACCTAGAATACCTTATAAGTTTGATTAAGTAATGTAAGCCACGTTTACCAGAACAGGTATAACTAATCACCGTAACGCACATATCTGGGCGGTTGAAAATCCCCATGTTCTATGGCCAACTACATTCCAACATCAATTTTCAATTAATGTTTGGGCTAGAATGATAGACGATTTAGTTATTGGACCATATGTTTTACCTAATCGGCTAAATCAAGATTCTTTTTTGGAATTTTTACGAGAGATATTGCCAGTACTCTTAGAAGATGTACCACTTGCAACTCGCCAAGTAATGTGGTTTCAACTTGATGGCACTCCTGCACATTTTGGTCGTTCAGTACGTCAATTTTTGAATACGCATTATCCACAATGGATTGGGCGTGGAAGTAAAATAGCTTGGCCACCACGATCTCCCGATCTAACGCCTTTAGATTTTTATTTGTGAGGATACATGAAACAGAAAGTTTATGCTGTTGTCATCGAGAGCCGTGAGCAATTATTGGACCGCATTGATATAGCAACAGAAGAAATACGACAAAATCATACTGAAATACAAAGGACTACACAAAGTGTTTCATTTAGAGCTCAAGCTTGTTTGCAATCAGGTGGGGAACACTTTGAA
>JACXSJ010001608.1:53524-81013 GCA_014851325.1 Pentalonia nigronervosa
TATTTTCATTTTATTAAAAAAAAACATTGACTTATTACATTATTTATATCACCTCTAGTGAGTTTATGCCTAAGTTAGACTTGATGTTTAGTAAAATTATAAATTTCCAATAATTAAAATCACAAAAGACCTGTAATGTTTAGCTGCGTATAACTCTGCGATTATGAAAGATATGAAAACCAAACTTATAAGGTATTCTTGGTATTATTCTGTAGAATAATACACAACCAAAATAACCCATAGTAAATATTGAATTATTTTGAGTAATACGAGATTTAATTTTAAAAATTCCAACTTTTGATAAAAAAAATTTACTTTTTTCAATTTAATAATAATAATTTACATAAGTTTGGTTTAATTGCGCATGTTGGTTGAAAGGACAATTAAATAGCTTTAAAATAAAAAAAAAATCGTGTTAAAATATTGAAAAGTTTCGGAGTAACATAAAAAAATCCGTGGTAGTTTTGGTTTGGTTTAAAAAAACTTAAATTGCCCATAACTCAAAAAAAAAAAGAGTTAGACCCCCACTTTAAAGGTTATTTCTTCGTCATTTTAGGTATACTTTCATATGACGGCGGCCGGTCACTTCGCCCCGGGACACATTGTATATTATTTATTTACGGGCTGAGAGCCCAATGTAATTTACAAAGATATTATTAGACTTAAGTAGGTTACACATATCTAACTTTACAGTTAGTCAAAAGAAAAAGCATAAGTAGATAATGAGATACAGCAATAATAATAACATAATAAACGAAATAATACGTATAAAAAATTAGCAATAACAATAATAATATCAACTACAAAATAAGTGCGGGTGCTCATTACCATAGAGCATCATCTTAACAACTGGGTGGTTTCTTCTGTATTAGTGTTGTGTGTGACAATAATGAAAGGAGCAGTTAACCCGGTGGGACGGGAAGGAACTTTAAAATTTACTTGGGAGAGTAGAGTAAGAATATCTATATGCCCATCAATTTAATTACATAAAAGTAATATAAGTAAACTTTGACTCACCGATCTGCTAGAGTCAAGACCGAGCTTATGCATAACTGGTTGGTAGTCGTGGGTGATCAATATTCAGAATAAACGATGATGCGTTTAAAAATAGTTTTTGAATATATTCTATGAGAGATGAATCAACAGCAGTACAGGGATCCCAAAGTACTGAAGCATATTCTAAAAGGGGTCTAACAAGGGAACAGCAAATAGCCTTGAGTGAGGCGGAAATCTTAAATTTTTTACATAAGCGTAACACAATACCAAGTGTCTGAAGACCTTTACAATACATTGCTTCAATGTGGGGGTGAAAGTTCAGTATAGGGCTAAATATAACACCCAAATCGTTTTAATATTTATCGACACAAGGTTTGAGCTATTAATGACATAGGTAAAATTGATAATAGACCGATACCTAGAGAAAGACATAGAGTGGCATTTATCAGGATTAAATTGTAATCCAATTGAATCAAACCAAGCAACCATAAAACTAAGTTCATTTTGTAATAAATGGCAGTAAGCTAATGTATGAAGTATATTTATATTTATGCATATAATTAAAAGTATGGGTATATTCATATAATCGCATATAATGTTTTATATTAATATAAAATCTAAAAAATTAAAAAATGTTAAGCAGAATTTCATTTAGGTATTGACATTTTAAATTACAATTTGTACGAATTGCTATGTATTCGGCAAAAATGTATTTAACCTATCGTATTACTAATAGTAAAATAAACTTATATATTATATTATCATTAAATAGTATAATAAATAAATTAGACATAGTAATACATACTGTAATCGAACAACGTTATTCGTATACAACGATTTATCATTAAACTTAAATGTATAATGACCTACTTAATAACGAGGTACACTCGACATCTATTTTACGGCTACTTGACCTTTTTTCTTTTTTAATTAATTCGTTCACATAATAACAACCTCAATATTTAACAAATTCTTTCATATTATAAAATCAATTAATTATTAACTTTATATTCGATAAAATAAAATAAAAATGATTGGTTCTTATTTTTATAAGACTTTAAAGACGGTGTATATCAAAAAAAGAGGAAAGAAAAAACGTGAAATTTTGAAAGCAGCTCGAATGCCTGATGCCCCAAGCCCGATTATTACACTGATCGGTTGTTGTTAACAAAACATGTCTATTTTTATTATTTTGAGAAATTGTACACAGAAATTTTGTGTACTGGGACACTAATGTCACAATGATAATAAATATATAAATATTTAATACAAGGAACCATTTCGATATCGTTTATAGTCACTACTAATTGTCTTTGTCTTCGGCCGAAAGAGTAAATACTAAACAGTAACAGTAGCAAATCAGAAATGGCCGAGGCTGTTTGTTATGATTTTTAAATGGATGACCTAATGAAGGAAGCTAACACAATCGGAAGAGTGCTGTCAGCAGCTGTTATGGATTATTAATATGAATAATAACACAAACGTAATTTATAATCCTTTATTTTTAACTGTGTAAATCATAATGATGAATATAAAAATTGTCTACTGATTAACGACCGTTGGTAGTCCCCGCCGGTTGTAAAATGATACTTAAATACTATGTGTACCGTGAGGCGTACATAAATGCTGCAACAGCAGCAAAGATATATTAGTAAGGACTGGATTCAGCAGAACCACCATTGCGTAAATAGTGATCAAATTCATCCAAACTCCTGACCTAATTTTCTTAGCATGTAGAACAAATTTTAGAGATTATTCTACCGTAAGTATGAAGACGCATTTCAACAAATGAAAATCCAGCTGATATTCTCTCACGAGGAACAACGCCGAAAATGAGCTGCAAAATAAGCACTTTTACCAAAAAGGATCACACTGGCATCAAATTCAAATGCATGGAAAGAATCGACTTTCACAAGTCAATCAAAAACAAGAGTTACCAGAGCATAACATTTAATTAGCATTATTAGCTATAAATCCATTAGACAATATTTTTCGGCACTATTCCGATTGTCAGCTTTTTCTAAATGCAATGACATGGATTACGATGTTTATGAGCTATCTAAAGATGAAAATGGACTTGAAGGTTTCCAACTACATAACTGTACACGAGTTTAAAGCAGCAGAGATGGTAGTTTTAAAGCAATTATAGTATGATGTGTTTTTTTAAGAGAAATATTGAAATTAGAAGGAAGAAATTATGTAGCAAAGACCAGCAATCTAAAAGAACCATCACCGTATTAGGTGGTTTGATTTTAGTCGGGGAACGCTTACATCACGCCAGCATCAAAAGCATCAAGTAATTTCGTTGGCTAGTCGTTGAGTAATGAAACTGATTTTCGAGTATAGGCAACGGAAATTACTTTATTGTGGGCCACAAGCTTTAAAAATTGAACATTTTATAAATTTTAACTACAAAATAATCTGCATATTTTTGAGATTTTGATGAATTTTGTCAAAATTTTAACTTTATATGTTGTAAAAAAAAATCGTCTCAATATATCTTTGATACTTTTGAACTACTATTAAAACAACTTATAAAGAACCTAGTATTAAATTTTTAAGTTTCTTGACCAAGCAAAAAACTTTTTATGGACAATAAATTAAAAAAAAAACTAATAAAAATTAAAATTTTCTTATGCTTAAAAATATTTAAAAAAAATTAAAATTATTTTCAACATTTAATGGTGCATAAAAAATATTAATATAAAAATTTGTCGAACATTTCATGTATTTACGGTTATTATTTTTAGAGTTACACTAAAAAACAAAATCGATTTTACAAAAACTGGTTTTGTGTAAAAATCTTCTTTTTTTCTTAATTTGTTTGGCGTTTTTCCCGACGCTTTTTAAAAATACTCAAGTGCTGGGAATTTTTTACATCAAAGTACAAACTAAATTCACTTTTCTACCAGAAAAAGTTGCTAATGAATAATATCGAAACATTTTTGCTGCCCCAAAAGCGATAACAGACACAAAAAAATAAATAAATAATTTTTTTTTTTTAAATAACACACATTATAGTGAAATCAATACATTCATTATTCCAATCAGAATCTAAAAAATTAACAAACATTAACTTAATTTTGGGTTTTAGATGTTTTTAAAAAGATTATTTATATTTGTGGTGATTATGGAATGAAATATTGATGTTCAGTTCGAAATTTCGATTTTTACTTTTCACGGAATTGTTGTAAATTACTTTGATAGTGAAACGGTAACACTGATTTTAAAAGGACGCTACGCAGGCGTGTGTTGTCTCTGTCTTACAAATTTACAATATAGTAGAAACTGTTTTGCACAGGATAGAGCCACTCAGGTTGTAGTCATAACTAAGAAATAAAATTTTCACCGTATAAAAAGGAAAACTTTGATTATACAATATCATTTTTATATTTTCGATATCAAAACTACAAAAAAAGTCCTTATTGTTTCAAAATCTATGATTTTTATGCTTTTCAAACTTAAATAATTTTTATTGTAGTTCCAATTAAAAAAAAATAAAAACAATATTGTACAGCCAAAATTCTCCTTTTTATGTGGTGATAATTTCGTTGCTTAGTTATGAGTTTATGACTATAGCCTTCTCGGTTTTTTCTCGAGCAAAACAGTTTTTGCTGTTTTACATTTATAAAACGGAGACAAAACATGCGGGTGTGGTCGTTCTCTTTATGTAACTTCAGAATAATAATATATTAAATAGTTAATACTATTTCTATATTCTTATACTTATTTTACAATCGTAAATTTTTGTACCTATTCAAGAGTTATTTATTCCCACTTTAAAGTATTTGATAGTTTATTTTCACTGTTAAAAGTGTCAAATAGAAATATTTTTAAGCTGTTATAAAAAAAAATAAGTATGATTTAAAAAAAAAACACTTAATTTTCGTAATTTTCAACAACAAAAAAATGTGTGTTGAAAAATTGAGGTAATTATAATTGAAATGCACACATTTTGATTTATATAAAAATAAATTAGCATTTAATAATTTGGTATGCTTTGTATTATTTAAATGCCACAAATAATTGTAAAAAAAGTAATTTTGTTTTAAGAGGATGTCAGTGAAGTATTTTTTTTCTCTCTCAGACCCATGCACAATATAGATAAAACAATTTCAAACGTAAAATCGTTGTTTAAGAATTGTTGAGTAATGTTAAAGTCAAATAACTTTCATACCCTCAAAAATATTATACTTTATAATTTTAGTTATAGGTTAATATACTCTAAGATAACTTAAAAACATTAAAAAAAATGATTTTTCGTAAATGCGTTTTTGAAAGAAAACAAACATTGCGCTAATATCCAAAACATTTAATCCTAAGTAGTAACATGTTATATAAAATTTTAATTTTGGTAAATGTATTTTGTATTAATCATGATAATAAATTGTTATAATTTAAGGCATCATAGTTGGTGAGGGGAGTGAAGCCCCTTCAAGTTAGTGACCACTGGATAAATTTATATCTGGATCTTCCCTCCCCCTAGACAAAAACCTAAATACACCACTTGTTTAATGATATTTAACACATTTCGTTTTGCGTTGTTTTTTTTTAATGATATATTACATATTTTGTTAATCGTTATATTTTGTTTTGTGACATTTAATTAATTTTGTTTACTGATTTTTTAAAGTTACGTTTATAAATTGCAATCTTTTTTCTCATACATAAAGTTATAATCATGAAGTTGTTATAAAGTTTCTAGCCCTACTTATTTAAATCCTCAAAAAAAAAAAAAACAACTCTGTGAAAAAAAAGACCACGGAAAAAATAATCCTATAATACAAATTATGTGTACTTGACACATATTATTAAGATTTCAATGTCAGTCTAAAACAAGCAAATAGGTAGTCAATTTTTTGAATAAAAAAACAATATTTTTAGTCATGCCTAATACATTTGCATTATAATGTCAATAATAATATTTTTAGATCCACTTTCCCATCTTTTTTTATTTTGTAAAATTTAATTTGGGTTATTTTTTTAAGGGTCTAATTTCTAGGGTAATTTTTTCACAGTACCACTTGTTTGTATACAATTAAGATGAGTGCTTATGCGGTTTCCTCTCAATTTCAATATATTATTTTGATAAATTAATCATACAATAAACTGAATTGTAATAAAAAAAAAACATAAAATTAATATATACTTCTAAATAATTATAACAACTTGTAGAATGTATACTCTATTATATTGACATTAGTTCATTTAAAATTAATATTATACGGCGAAAAAAATGCAATAAGCTAAATATACAGTTATCATTTATTGAAAATTTTTTTCAAACAATGAAGTATTTTTATGATAATTATTCTATTACATATCGTCTATATGTCTATAGTTAACAAATAATATCAGCTATCAGCGATTTTCTGTAGTGTTTTTAAATTTATTTCAACATACGATGATTAAGTAGCTGTTTACAAATTTATTATTATAATAAACATGAAAACATTTATAGTAGTAAAAATATATTTATCGCTGCATTCAACAGAAAAATTGTATTATTATTTTATATACAACCGTATATTATATGTTCCCATACCTGACAACGCAAGTGGGTGTGACGTCGCGCCGGTCGAGTATTGATCACTCGATAAAGTAGTTTCCTTTCAAAAAGGTCAAAAATAAAATGTAGCAAGTAGATATTGGGGTGTTAACCGTTTCCATTAAAATAATAATGGCCGTTTCCACCATAGCCCTTTTTCACCAAAAACAAATAAGGTACGATTCCTTTTTCCACCAAGAAAAGTTTGAAATTAAAATTTTTAAGCAATGTATGTAGTGGTAGGTATATAACAAAAAAGTTATGTAACATGTAATGGCAATGGCATTTGTAAATAATCGTGAAGACCGTACAACAAAATATACAGCGATAATCGACATTTTGAAATATTTAAATTTAATGGATATGTGATTTTTTAAAAACTATAATCTGATATTGTATTATTTGACTATTATAGTAGGGCCCGCTAATAGAGCCATAATCGTCACGTTACTAGTGAGGTAAAATACTCAAATATTATAAAATCAGTGGTTCTACGTCTATTAGTGTTTAATTATCTTTTCGTGCTTTTTGAAATGCATATGTTGGTATGCGAGAATTGATGTGATTTAAAATTACTTTAGGCAGGAAATAGTTTACGAAGCCATGACGATATTTGGCCACCAATACCGCAACAATCACGGCCCTACTGTAATAAACTTGTACTTGGCATCGGATGTCCATGTGAATATCGAAAAGGACGCACTGAATATTGTTTTGTGGGCCGAAAACGATTTCTCTTTAGACCTCTTACAAAATAATGTAAGAACTCACACAGCCACACATGTATTTTGGCATATTTTGTCAACCTTTTATGCTCACTGCTCACAATGATCATTTTCCGTGATTGCTGAAAACAATTGAGTACGGTTTTTAATCGTGACACTGTTTATGACGCGTTATATCGGATACAATACTATCTGTGTGGTGACTTTATCTGGAATTCTGTTCATTGTCTATGTAGTATAGTATGAACGTGACATCAGGATAACGAAATGTCCTTTATTAGATCCATATACATAAATATAATAGTGTTTACACTGAACAGTTTTCAATATAAATTTATAGATCTCTAACAAACGCACAGAAAAATATAATATATAATATATTGTACAAATGTATAACTACAAAAAATCATTCATGCACGGAGCCTATTGAAACTTGTCTGTTATTCATTGATTTTTATCGGGACAGGGCATAACAATCAACAATCTTCAATACTATATTATAGTGAATTTCAAAAATTAAACTGTTTCGTCGTGTAAATTACAGTCAAAGTTCGGACTTTATTGTATAATAAACATACCCAGAAAAAGCCTACCACAAAGAGCCTCTGAAAAAAATTACCAACCCTATGAATAAAAACCCTCTAACTCCAAACCACATGAAAATTGATTGAATAAATATTTTTTAAATGCTCATTATATCATTCATATTTAATTACAAATAAGTAGGTAGTTTTACATATAATTTAATGAATATATCATATTAAATAATGTATAAGTTCAATAATTATATAAAACTTAAAAATGTTCAATATTTAAAATAAATATTGAATACAATACTTATTTTTATATTTATATTATAATTTTCAAACATTAACAATAATATTTGATTTAATATTACAATATGAATAATTTTGTAAATAATTAAATTAGGTTTTGTTATTGAAATCAATTGTAATAAATATAATTAATAGGAGGCGTTTTTACAAGTTTTACTTTATAGATATACACAAGATAAAAAAATAATTAATAAAAATAAATAACATAATATATAAAATATTTCAAATGATCGTTAAGTCAAAACATAATAATAATAATAATAATAATAATAACAATAAAATATATATTAAACAATAGTTATTTAATGTAACAACAGTTAATTATTACAGTTTCCTAATATTGTAGCATACTATTGAATTTAAAAAATTAGAAATATTTATTTTGCTTCCACAAATCTAGTATTATATTAATAATAATATTTTAATATAAATTATATTGTCAAAGGTACACATTACACCGTATACATCAATAACATTTAAAGGTCTTATATCGTACACATAATCGTAAAAAGGTTGGGATAAGTGGGTATCATTCTGCTGTACAGTAGGTGTTGATTGGATCACTGTAACGGGTGTTCGGAAAAAGCCCCCAAATAAAAAAAATACTGTAAAAAAAGCTACGGGTATAGAAAAATAAATCCCTAGAAAAGCTTTATGTACAAAATATACATAAATATAAACCATATAAATGTGATTTTTATTACAGTAAGACAATTCTTATTAAATAAAATAAGTTTTACATTTTTTTTTTAAAACTCCCAAATTTAAAAAAAAAAATGTTTAAATACTAAAGTTTTTTTGGAAATCTATGTTTTTTATCCTGTTAAGAACAATGTTACAATTAGAATTTGTCGATTTGGCTGGAGTGCGACTGCAGCAAGATTGTGTATATAAGATAAAAATATATATATTTCCAATAAAACTATAAATATACCTAAGTAACATTTGAATATATCTTGAAAATGATGAAAGTTATTATATTTTATTATTGACTTTATCTCGTAAATTAACTACTTACATCATGTTATTGTTACATATTATGTGGTTTTCGTTCACGTAATTTATCATGTTAATTATTTTGAATTAAAAGTGCGAACGGAAAGAATAATGTTAGTGATTCAAAATTATAATAAAAACCCTCAAATTCCGTACGGTGGATATTTGTACAATATAAAAATAGTAAAAATATGATTCGTTGGAGATGTACAAAAGCGAGTTTCATGAAATTTCCGTGCATTTTAAAAACAGATTTAAATATTCATGATTTAACTTTTATTTCTATTAGACACGATCACATACACAAAACAAATCAAAATATGGTTTCAGCTGTAAAAATTCAAAAAAACTATGAAGGTTAAAACACTATTGATGAATAATACACTTTGTAAAATGTTTTCAAATACAATACTCAACGTTCCCGGTGCTGTATTAGCCGAATAAAGGAGGGAAGAATATTTAAAAAGGACTATTCAAAATCATAAAAGATATAAAAATTCACCAAAACACAATTTTGGGCAGAAATAATTATTAAAGGTATTTTAAACTTTTTAAAATAGTTTTCGAATAGTTTTCGTTTTTAAAGTGTGTAACAGCAGTCTTGTTAAGAATACTTTTAAAATATATTCAGAATACCTAGGAATTAAAATACTTGGTATCATTTGTATTTTAAATACGTATTCAAATATTGTCTTTTAAAATATTCGAATATAAATATAAATACATTATAAAATTATTTAAAATACTTTA
Source organism: Pentalonia nigronervosa (assembly GCA_014851325.1). Lineage (NCBI taxonomy): Eukaryota > Metazoa > Arthropoda > Insecta > Hemiptera > Aphididae > Pentalonia > Pentalonia nigronervosa. Next base: position 63,376 of record JACXSJ010001608.1, read on the forward strand.
GGTACACTTTTTTAAAATATATTTTGTGGGAAAAAAATATTGGTCATTAAAATGCAACAGTAAAAAGAAAAAAAATATTTAGTATTCTAAAATAAAGTACAAAAAAAGTACATTTAAGGTTTTAAGTACCTACTTCACAAAACTGCGTAATAAGAAAATTTACGTTCAACAGTTCATGTTATTTCATTATACCTAGTTTTAACCATGATGCATGATTGAAGCATTATTTATATAAAAAAATATTTTCTGAATTAGTAAATTGATATTTTAGAAAATTAAAATTAATTTTTAAATTACAATATTTTACATACTCATGATTTGTTAAAAATAAAAAAATACCGTAAAAAACTAACAAACAAAAAAAGAAAATCAAGATGAATCAAGAACATGTTTTTACCTTAAAAGTTATAGTTTTATAATAAATCTATTAATAATAATATTAAAACTATCAAAGCTAAACATGTACCTACTGTTGAACGTAAATTTTCTATTGTAGATATGCACTTCTGAATTATTAATAAAATAGATTTGCATTTTTAAATTATTGGTACTTATTTTACTTAAAATTTAATAGGCGAGTATAAAAAATATGGACAAGAAATATTTGTATTACACGATGACGTTCCAAATATCTGCAAAGAACAAATTTTTATTGTTTTTTCCGACGCGTTAAAAAATTATTGGAAATTATTTATTTTTAACCTCCCAAAGTACCAACTATATTCACTTTCCTACTGGAAAAAATGCTAATGAAGAAAATCAGAGCACTTTTACTGTCCTAAAATGACGAGACACAAAAAAAGAAAAAAACACACATTATTGTAAAATCAATACCTTCAATACCTAATCAATCCTTGCTCCGCTCAGAATCTAAAACCAAAATTTCTTAGACCTACAATTAGCTCAAAAATTTCCAAAATATTTTTAACATATTTTGATGTATGGAAAATGATAATCTAAGCATTTGGTGAAATTTTCAAATGTTTACGGTAATTCCTTTTTGAATTACTTCAAAATAAGAAAATCGTTCCCGGAGTAAATTGGTGAATATTCAATGTCTAATTTTAAATGCTCATAAAAATTTGGTTTGACTTTCCAGTAATTTTATTTGTTTAGAAAGGTAGAAAAACTTATAGAAAATCTTATGTTGAATTTTCAAATCTTAGATTTAAATAGAAATTTTTTTATGAATTTCCTAATCAAAAAAAACTGCAAATGTTCGTGATTTTTACGTGTTTTGTCGACATTTTAATTTTATACACTTATAAAAAATTATTAGAGACTTACGCTCAACTTTTTTTTGAATTTTCACTTAAAATAAGTTATAAAGAACCTTGTATTAAATTTTCAAGTTTTTTAATTGACTGAAAAAATTTTTATCGACAATAATAAAAAAAGCCCGAAAATCGATTATACCTAAAATAGCTCAAAATATACTAAACATTTTATGGTATATAGAAAATGCTAATATTAATATTCGGTGAATACTCGTATGTCATGTTTCTACAGTTATTTTTTTTTGTGTCACACCAAAAAATAAAATTGATGTTGTCAAAAATTGGCTTTACATAAAAATTACCGTTTTCCTTAATTGTTTTTTGTTTTTCCTGACGTTTTTGAAAACTACTGGGAATTTTTTACTTTTGATCCTCCAATATACCAATTTCATTCACTTTCCTACCAGAAAATGTAGTGAAAAAAAATATTTTTACTGTCCCAAAAAATGATGACTGACAGAAAAAAATTATGCTTCTCATTTATGTGATCAAAAAATGTCTTTTCTTTTTAAGTTTTGTATAAATTTTGTTTTCTACTTTTAATTTATTCAATACCTATTTATACTACACCAATTCTCACTCAGAATTACAAAGACATTATTTATAACCTAGTACCTAAATGTTTACTCTCGCAAAACCAACATATAACCGGTGAATAAATATGGTAATCGGTCAAAATATCCACAAACATAATATCTATACTTAAAAATTAAGAAAAACGTTTAATTAATGCTCACAAACAATAAAATTAGCGATAGCGTTAGAAAAATTCGAAATATTCTAACTGCTATCATTATATTCTTCACAGGTATGTTTTAATTTTTGTTTTCTTTTTTTGGCGGTAATCTAATAATAAACTCAGTTCACGCTGTGCAATTTTTATTTTACCAGCTGCATTTTCCAATCGAATTTTTGTAATTAATGTCTAAATTTTTGGATGTTTGTGATTGACCTAAATCAATATTAAACCAATTTCAATGGTATTAGTGTGTATAAGTATATATAAGCATACAGTGCGTAAATCCATGAGCTTGGGTAATATTATTATAAAAAGTATTGTATTAAGTTAAATATTTTTATTTTATTTATTTTATTAGCTTTCAACAAAAAGTTAATACGGATCAAAAATTATTATAGTTTATAATCATACAACATTACGATTATTAATATAGGTTTATTAAGATATATAATATTTTGATTTGGATATTTTGACCTCGATTCATAAATATATCTTAATATATTTTTACCCAGTAAGTATATACCTACTAGTCTTGGTCATTAATTATAATTTATAACTCATTATTTTTGTACCCCTATAAAACCTAATTTTTACTTGTGGCTTAATATATCCTAGTAAATGCCCGTGGTGCCGTAAGGTAATTCATTCTAGCTTGATTGATTTTTAACCTTTAAAATCACATTTACCGGGGGCGGGTAGGGATTCAACCAGGAGGTAAATATGTCCTAAGGTATATTTTAATGGAAGAGTTAAAAATTATTGAGGGTAATAGAATCCTGTTATGCCGGTATCAGTTCTACACACAATCTCGGAGAATGACCCACTCACCAATCATGTTACTGATATATGCTCGATCGACATTATTCCGTTGGACTTAATTTCTAATAATTTGTTATATGTCTATATTTTATTTTTGCAATAGCCAAAGTGTAATTTTTTTTTTTGAGAATCTTGAAAGAGATATTATGTTTAGTGTCAAATGGTTGTATATAATATACCGATGTATAATTTTTGCATCAATATGTATGTATGCTGATTATGTTAATTTTTTGCTCATAGTTGGTACTTTGTTATTAGATATTTCAATATTTGTCTAATATTATAATACATTTATATCTCTGAAACATTGGTAGAAATCGGTGAGGGGAAGGTTGAAGGTATTATGGGACATTCTCATGTATACATAGACTTGTTTTATTAGGTTCAATATAATTAGCTTTATAATCTAGTAAAATTTAAGTTTTTCTAAGGAACAAATTATTTTCTCATAGGCATTTTTGGATTTTTCTCAAGTCAATATGTACACCAGCAAATATCTTAAACAAAAAGTACTTTATCATCTGTATAGCAAAATAGTTTTCCGTGTGTAATCTAATTATTATTATTTATGTTTCTTTGTACAGCATATATTAAATATAAATATTTATTAATTACCTATTACACATATTTCATAGTTATGACTGACAGTTCTCAATATTTTGTCAAATGGTAAAATAATGTCAGTGAACTCAACAATACACATGTTACAAAATTCACTTAAACTTATCCAACAATTTTGTTGGTCATTAGTTGGACATTGTTTAAATATTTTTACAATACTATTAGTTGAACATTTGTTAATAAATTATGAGTATTGACCAATTTTTCAAAAGTGCAGATAAAATGACTTATACCAATGGTCAAACACTAAAAATGATACAGAATTGTTCATTACAGTTTGTTGGAAATTATTTTTTAGATATTGATTTATATTACACTCATTTTTTAAAAAAGTACTGCTAACTTCACGCAGCAAAATTAATTCAACATATGATGGGACCTAAATCAATACATCAAATACCCATTATTTGCTTAAAGAAAATACCATTGAAGTAAACAACTATTATTCCAGCTTACATTGCATGTATACACTATACAAGTATACGTTAACAATTGTCTAAACTGTAATGTAAAAAGCAATATCTTCTATATAAAAAAATGCATTGTTTCCATCCCTAGTCCTTATCTACAATATTTCAGTGAAAACGTTGGTGATTAACTTATAAAAACATAATAAGTATAAACTCATAACTATAAGTAAAAATAAAATTATAATACTCTACTAAAATAAAAATAGCAATAATTAAATTAAATTAAATTAAATTAAAATGAAGTCAATGATATAGGTAATAACAAGATAGGTATTATAATCATTATAAATATATCCAATATAAAAAGTATTGCAATACAAGACCCTGGGTACTTTTTGGAATAGTAATGTGATACTCTTTAAACATAAAATATACAGTTAAAATGAATTATAATTTATTGCTCAATTTGTTACAGAACAAATGGTATAAAAATTTAATTAAAACCCTGAAGTAATTCAGTGGAAAAACCATACATAAAATATATTTAATATTATTGTTCTTAAATTAAATAGGTACATTTTGACTTTGGTTGAGCAATGTACACAATGACTGAGATATTTAAGAAATAATAATTCAGATATTTTTTCTAGTTAGATATATTTTTTAAGATATTGTGTAGGTACATTAACTGGGCATTTCTAAAACTGACTCATTATTTTACTTCTCATTAATATATTTCATCACATAATAATAAAATTTTATTATACATTTTATTTTTACCCACTGCCTACAAGTCTTCGTAGGAACTAGTTGCTATTAAAATATAGTTAATATTAATGTATTATATTCTTGAGAATGATTTCAGGTTAAGTTTTGAAGCAATTCAAACAAAGTAATTCATTGTTTTTGCTTTTAAGAAATATATATATATAGTTTTATTGAAATACAATACAGTTGCTTTTATATATTAAAAATTCTGACCTTTAGATTTAAGTTAAGTTTCTTTTCGTAAATAATATTTGGGTCTATCAGACATTAGCACAGCCCAGCAATTGTGATGCCCGGGGGTTAACACATTTAGTGGGCTCTACGCAATTTTACGAACAAAAAACTACATCCCCATAAATTTCCAATTTCAAAAGTTATTAACATAGATATAATTTATATCTTCGTTACCTTTAGTAGATCATTTTAATGTTTTAATCATCACTGATTAATAAGGAATTAAACTCAACCTAAAATAACTCTACATTGAAATAAATCATAGCAATCATAAACTTATATGATTGCCTATATGAATATTATATTATTTTATTTTTATTCGTAGGTATACCTACCTAATATTTACACATACAAATATACTATCTTAAAAATTAATTCTCATGTTGTATTGTCGTCTAAAAACCAATTTTATGAATAAATTACTAATTAGTAATAAGATTTTTCTAACAAAAAAATCTATTAGATATTTAGTAATAATTATTAATTAGTATAATAAAATTAGAATTTAAGTAATGAGTTTATGACTATAATACTCTAGGGTTTTAAAAAAATATCTTACCTATGATAATAAATGATGATACTAAGCTTGATTTGCGAATAAAACAATGGAATTCACTATTTCTTCACAAATAGGTGCATAACTATGAACTTGGTACACATGCACAATACACACACACTTAAAGATCAAATTCATCGCGTATTTTAAAATGAATTACAAGAAATTGTGATATTGCTAAAATATGAACACTTAGAATTACACAATAATTAATAAAATAATAACATAAAAATAAAGTCGGAATATTCGTAACCAATTCGGAAATAGAAATGCAGGTACCCATGCCATATCACCGGCCATAGAAAAAAACTTGTTTAAAACAAACTGTCAAGTGTCAACTATAACTTACTATAAGCTAATTATTATTATTATTAATATAAGCTAATTCTATTGATATCATCATATCGAATAATATTATCGTAACAAATAATATTGAATGGTATCTTACAACAGTGACAGTAACATACTGCATACTAATCAGATAACGAATGTAATTTATTTTTATTATTATTTACAAATTCTAATTTTAGAAATAGGAAAAACATTTCTCGCTACGTCCCGGGGCCTGCATAATCAGTCAATACAATTCTATTATTTTGATTGTTTTCTGTGAAGTGACCTAATAACAATAATATTATATAATATAAATTATTTCTAATATGCTGATGCAGTTCAAAGCGTGGGGCTCGCGGCATGAGCCCCTCTCGCCAAGGCCTTAGGGCAGCCTCAAACTCAGCACCCCGAATTAAAAATACCCACTTTAAACCAGAGAAAAAAAATTAAAAACTAATTTTTAACCGCAAAATTAAAATTTGTTACCAAATTATAATCCTCAAAATTTATGGTTTTCTTATAATCATAGTGATGTCAGTGAGTCAGTTTGACTACAAAGTCAAAATTTTGATTTCAAATCATATTCTAATAGTCAATTTGTAATAATTTGTAACTATTCCAAAACATAGTAAACAATTATCATAATCATTTATTGCATTTGTTTAGAACACCAGCAGTAAAGCATGATAAAATGGAAAATCCACGAAAGCGTTGAGTTAAAAAGAAATAGATGCCTTCAGCTCTATCAGTGATATGCACTAGAGTATAGGTTCCCAAACTGTGGGTCGCGACCCAAAAGTGGATCGCGATTATACTTTTGGTGTGTCGCGCTATATTTTTAAATAATACAAAAATATAATCATTTTTTTTGTGTTATATGGTAAAAAAAAAGGGGGCGTTTATTGATATTATGGGTCACCATATTTTAAAAAATTTCCAAAATGGGTCGCACAATAAAAAGTTTGGGAACCTCTGCATTAGAGGGTATTTGATGGATATGTCTAATGTCACTCCTCCCCCCCACCCCACACTTTAGATCGTATTGTATATAAATTATTTCATAATTAGGTACACAAATATTAATATCATAAATGTTATTTTTTTCCACCAGAACTAAATCAAAATACCTAATATAATATTATTTTATATAATTTTAAAATTTGAATTTTTTTATTTAGAATTTCATAAAAATGTTCTATTTATATCTAAGATTTAAAATTTCAACACAAGATTCTCCATTAGTATTTCTACTTTTCTCAAGAAAAAATTTAACCGGAAAGTCAAAGTAATTTTTTATAAGCCTTTGAAATTAGCCGTTGAATAGTCCTACCGATTTCTTAGAGAACGATTTTCTTATTTTGTTGTAATTTAAAAACTAATAACCGTAGACATTTGCAATTTTTTACAGAATGTTAAGAATATCAATTTCTATTCATTATATATTTTTAAAAATATTTTGACACTTTTTAAGGTAATTGTAGGCCTGAAAAATTTTCGATTTTATTACATTTTTTTCTATAAATATCGACAAAAAATGTTCGTTGGTCAAAAAGCTTAAAAATTTCATATAAGGTTCCTTATAAGTTAGTTGCTATAATATCAGATTCAAAATATAAAAATTACATAAGAACGATTTTTTTATAAGCATTTAAAGTTCAAAATTTGACTAAAATTCATTAAATTCTCGAATGTTTGCAAATTATTTTTTTTTTGTTAGGAATTTATAAAATGTTCAATTTTAAAAACAAGGTTTTTCGTAAATAGATAATATAGTAATCAAAAAATCTAAAAAAAATTTATATACATGGTTGACTTTTATAAATATTTTAAATTCAAATTCAGTTAAAATTAGATATTAAAACGAAGAATAATATAACGAAGTTAATTATTTCGTTTTAATTTAAAAATATTTTTCATGAGTGCTTGAAACTTTTAAAGTATATTATATTATTATATTTTATACACTCAATAAAATTAATTCAATCTACTGTATTATTATTAGTAAAATTAATTATTTTATTAGCAATTATATCATAAAATACACTTAGTTATGTAGGCTGACTTATCTTCGCCGAGAATCGTTTTTCGTTTACAATGATTTTATATCATTGAATTTAAATTTAACAAAACCGTTACAGTGACCCCACTAGACACCCAAAGTACAGCTTAACAGTATTCACTTGCTGAACTTTTTAATTTATTTATAAATATTATTATATTTAATCTATGTCAAATTATTTTTTTAATTATTCCATGTTAGATATTTTTTTTTATTTATTCTATATGTTAAATTTAAAATAAGAGAAAAATATGTGAAGGTACCAGAGTAACCTACACTACTAACAATATACTTAAGTCCTAACAACTTTTTTGATTTTAGAATAATCTACTTAAATAAGAACCTTGAATTAAATTGTAAAGCCTCAGTTATAAAAATTGAATATTTGTATGTAGGCTGACAGACTGTTTTCGCTCAGAATCGTTTTTCGTATACAATGATTTTGTATCGTTGAATTCAAATTTAACACATCCATGAAAGCAATTCACTTAACACATACAGTACAGCAGAGCGGTACCCACTTACCGACATTTTTAGATTCTAAAGCAAAGCAAAAAATGTATTAATTTTACAATATTGTGTGTTTGTTTTTGTGTCTATCATCACGTTTTAGGACAGTAAAAATGCTCCGATTTTTTTTTAACAGCATCTTTTCTGATAGGAAAGTGAATCTAGTTGATACTTTGGGGAGTTAAAAGTAAACAATTCTGAATAGTCAAGAAAAACCAATAAAAATTGAGAAAAAACGGGAATTTTTTCACATTTAAATTTGAAATGTACATTTTTGATAAAATTGATTTTTATTTTTGATATAACAAAAGAAATAATAACCCTAGATACATGAAATGTTCATTGAATATTTATATCAACATTTTCTATACACTATATTTTGACTCTTTTTGAGCTTATTATAAACATAAAAAATTTTCGGCTTTTTTTAATTTTAATTTTATTATTGTCGATAAAAAATTTTCAATCGGTCAAAAAACATTTAATATAAGGTTCTTTATAACTTCATAACTCGTAAGTAAAAATTAAAAAAAGAAGTTGAGTGTAAGTTTCTAATAGTTTTAGAAGTAAGCGTCTAAAGTTAAAATTTCAATAAAATATAAAAAAAATCTTGAAAATTTGCAATTTTTTTTTTTTTGATTTGGAAATTCGTGAACATTTTTCTGTTTAAAAAAAAAATTATACAAGGCTTTCGATAAATATTTCTACCTTTCACAAAAATAAAAGTTTACCGGAAAGTCAAATAAAATTTTTATGAGTGTTTAAAATTAGACATTGGATATTTACCCGTAAATTATTGATTACTCATGAAACGATTTTCTTATTTTGTTGTTATTCAAAAAGAAATAACCTTAGACATTTAAAATTTTCAACAAACGTTGAAATTATCATTTTTCATACACTAAAAAATTAAAAAATTATTTTGAAAATCTTTGAGCTAATTGTAGACCTATGAAATGTTTGGTTTTTTTAAATTTTTTTTGTATAAACACTGATTAAATTTTTGTTGTGTCAAAAAGCTTAAAAATTTAATATAAGGTTTCTTAAAAGTTGTTTAAAAATACTAGGCACAATTTTTTTTATAAGCATTTAAAATATTGAACATTTGCAAATGTTTTTATAGTTAAAAATTTATAAAATGTTCAGTTTTTATAGCTAAAAATTGAAAATTTAAAATAAGGTTTTTTGTAAGTAGTTAATAGTACAACTAAAAAATCTAAAACATATATTTACATGGTTGATTTTTAGAGATTTAAAGTTCAAATTTGAACGAAATTAGATATTTAAATGAAGACTAACGATGTTATAAAAATAGTTATTTCGTTGTAATTAAAATAAAATTTTAGTGAGTGCTTGATATTTTAAAGTATCCAATTTTATTTTATACATACAATGATATTTTAATATTGTGTTATGTTGAAGGCAAAAACTATTTCAACCTTTCTATACTGTATAACTAATAGTAAAATATATTACTTTAATAGCAATAATATCTTAAAATTTACTTAGTAATATAGACTGTCAGATTGTCTTCGCTCAGAATTATTTTTATATGCGATGATATTTTATGTTATTAAATTAAAAATTAACCATATCACTATAGTGACCCACTATTGACATGTAGTATATAGCAGAGCAATACCCACTTGCCGACATTTTTTTTTAGTGATCATGTAAATTTTAACATTTGAATTACTTTACAGTTTTCAATAAAAGTTATATAGGTTTCCTTGAGACTTGAAGAGTATTTATAACTTTTTTTTAACCCTATAGGTAATGCTGGTCAAGTTAACTATTTTTTTAATTTGTTAAGCTAAGTTGATACAGAAAAATGTTAATTAGGTTTAATGTTAAAATTTATTTTTCCTTTTTTTTTAACTTGTAAAAGTTACATATTAACTAGAAAATAAATATAATTTAACTTAAATAAAAATCAGTTACTTTTTTTTTTACATAAAATTAATAATTATATATATATTTTTAAAGCAAACAAATAACATAGTAATTTAATAAAGGTCTTACAGATTTAAATAAATGTATATATAAAATAAATTGCTGTTAATACTTGTAATATATACTTTAATAGTTAAATCAATAGTAAAATCAAACAAAATAATTAAACTGTTTTCATGTATTTGTTTACTTCTGGTCCACAGCTTAACTAAATAATAATAATCAATATAATTATTAGAATAAAATCGAATTAATTACTTTTATATATAATATCAAATATCATTATAATCAACTGTAATACTACAAATGAATAAAAAAAAAAAAATAATAAATAATAACTATTAATTAATAATGAGAATAAAAACGTGTATAGGACATCCAGTAAATAGTTATATATTTTGCTTTTCTCAATAACACGGTTACTCATATAACTTTACTTATCTGTTTATTTAATATATAATATTATATTCTATGAATATTCAATATTATATCCATTATTATAAATTATTATTTAGAAGTCACAACATATTCTATTTTAATTTTTTTATAAAATAAAATGCATTTTAAATCATCGGAAATTGAATTTTTCGGAAAAAAATTTAACTTGTTAAGTTAGAAGTTACTTCTAAAAAAAAATAACTTGTTATGTAAATTAGTTAAAAGTAACTTAACTTTAACTTTGTAACTCGTTCATTGAAATCAAGCATGATCGCCCTAATATTTCTTCAATAATACAATTATTCAAAATGGAATTTTGGAATTGCCATTAAATGATAAATTTTATCATGTTCAGCGGAGCCCAGTTCGCTTCTTCTTGAAGAATAAATAAAAAAATAATATCATACACTAGGTATTTAAACAATAATTTTTAAGTATATTTTTACTGACTACAACATTCGATTTTTTACAATTTACTTTATGGATTCCGGGTAATTTTATATTATGAAAACCATAATGAAATCAGTGTAATAGTTGCTTTTTGTTTTAAAGTTTAGGAATTTTTGTTTGTTTGTAATTTTACGGTGTTGAATATCAAATTGAAAATTCATTCAACTTAGTCGATAGTGTTTACGGCACTAGAATTAAAATATAAGTAACAATTAATAATATAATATAATATATCGTTAATAATTATTATCCTAATAATATTGATTTATTGGTATCTACGTAGGTTTTACACCAGTACCTAGGCTAGTATATAAAGTAATAAGTAAAGTAATAATATTTTTATTATCTATGCGCGGTGACCCAGGTGGCGAGGAGTGATAAACAATATGAATATATATATAATATTATCATCGTCAAAGCAAACGACGATAACGCAGTGTCCGATCTCCAAATATCCGACCCTCCTCCCGTTCATCAATGTTTCTAGAAAAGCTTGTAGGTCATGGACATAATTTACGATAAATGGACCGCGCACATATATAACTTAGTCCATCTATTATCTATACCTATTAATAGCGAGAGAGACATTAAACTGCATTGACAACAACATTTTTAGAAAAAGATAGCATACACGATACACGTATTTATGTCCTGTATACAAATATATAATATACCATAATACCACATGTTCATATTATACATAGGTATTGGTCATCCATTTCTAACAATGTTGGCACTTGGCCATCTATGGTAGGGATGTAGAGTATTTGGCACGCGTTGTCCATATATTATGATACCTAGAATACAATTCTGAACACAATACCTATAGGCACGTCATGTATTTTTCATTAGTTAGGTATCTTGGTTCTACAATTCATTAATTTAATGTAAAAATTACTTTTTTTGTCACGTCTGCGCAAAAAGTTTAATTTTTGATGTCAGTCGAAGCGTTGGAAAATGACTATTACCCAGCCACAAAGTTACTTCCCAAATCAGATAATATTCATGAACGTGTCTGATACGTTTTGTCTAACGTTTGTTGTGTACCAGCCAGAGAACGACCTCTGAGATGGACGTAGCAGTGTGCAGTCGTGGTGTTAAATAAATTATAAAACTGTGTATTATTGCAATGAGTTGTTTTATTAAAATCAGTATTTAGACTGGCGTGAAGGTGCTCGTCGTAGCCCGGCAATATCACGTCTGAATTGATGCCGATCTCTTATATATTGGCTACTCCTCCTGTCGGTACCTACGTCTACCCGGCAAGATAACGTTGACCTCATTCGTTTTATCGTGTACAAATGTGCTAGTTCCAGGAAATGCCGTCAGCCCAAACTTTGTCGTTGAGTTACGATTACCGACCGGACGCGATTAGTCCATACACTATCGTAATTCCTAAAATTTCATACTTTTTATTAATATAATATAATATCATAAACCGCTTATTCAAAATGATATTATATTATTTAATTCACACGTCCTAATTTATTTAGATAATTTCTCGGAATCGCTGGTCGTTCGAGGTCGCCTTTTATTATCAAACTTGATATTCGTGATTCGGGTATTATTGGCTGGTTGCTGGTTGGTCACGCCCTAGTGTATTCCTGAGCGCGTTTTCTACTATTAAATTTATTACTTGCCCGTCTTAGGTGCACGATTTCTCTGATCCTATTCTCAAAATCTCTTATGTTAATCTCCTAGATATTTTTATGGTCGGTCTAGCTTTGTCTTTTCCCAAAGCGTCTACGGTTTAGTAATTATTTATAAAGTGGTTTGTGTTGAAACGTACATAGTTCCCCCATATCCTCGAGGTCATTGCTGATGTATCAGTAATTATAAAAGTTATATGTGTTAAGTATCACCAGGTACATCACACGTTATAGGCACTTAAAACAGTAGTTTGTATGCAGCATTAATGCATAATTATGTAGCGTGCTATTAAGACAGCAACGAATGCGGATGTGTGATGCAAAAAGATAATAAACAAACAAAAACACATTGTAAAACTAATATATTTCCGTTCAGAATCTAAAATAATGGAGCTTTAAAATATAAGATGTTGGTTTTAAGAAATACATAATTGTACAATATACAATTATAGGTCGCAACTACCTAATCAATTTAAGTTAATATTGTGCTTTGTGTACTTATAGAATGTTTACATCCGCGGACCTACATAACGTGCTTACTGGAAAATTCAATTTGTCTAACCATCTTAATTTATTGTCATTGCTTAAGTGTATTTTTAGCCTATGCATCACACTTAACGGTTTCCAATTTGAGTAACTATCTCAGTATTTGACTATTCATTACCTACTTTATTTTAATCAGTAGTAACGGTGAAACTTCGATAACCACTATTGTTGTAGTACACGATAGCACTCACCGTCCGCGGGCATCTATGCCGCCCACCTGAGAAAAATACAGGTACTGATATAATCATTGTATCCCCCCAACACACTCACACAATCACCGCTGCTTAGTATCCGTGGTTCGGGCGCGACCGGCCGTCATTTTTTTTATTATCAATTAATTATTTACCTGTCATAAGAACACCGGCCAATCACGCAAATGTGTTTAATATTGTTATCGAACGTATAACGTCGTCGAATGTGCACGTGCGATGTACGACGCGTCCGATACCGGCACTGTTTTATTTAGATTTTTGCCACATCGGACAACACCATGGCTCAGTAACAATTATCTTAAAAACTATATGATAAAACCAGCTTCCAGGATAAAATTAATAATTATATTGACGACATTTTCAGAATTGGAATTGAGGATGGAGGAAAAATTAAGGGAAACTTTGATGTATTTTAGAGAATTAAATAAAATCACACGTTTAGCGTGCAGAGAAGGGCAATCGAAGAGGTGATGAGGGAGATCGCAAACGCTTTCGTTGGAATGTAGAGTACGGGTTAACGGTAACATTATTATATATGATTCACATAGTCATACTAATAAAAACACCTTAGCCGATACTCTAAATATGTTGTGAATTATTATTACGTAAGATTATAAAACTACACTATATGTATTTTGTAGATACACTTATTTATATATATATATATATATAAACTTATTATTATTATGTACGCCGATAACCACACATAGGAGCCACGCAGTGGTACATCGTAAGAACACAATAGTATATTATTATTGCGTGTTGTTTTTTTTTTTTTTAAGGTGACCTTTTTTTTGGGGGGGGAAAGTTTTTATGCCGTATGGGCTTTTCTTTGTCATTAACTTAATCATTATATTTTTTCATATTTAAATAAATATTAATTAATTCACCCATTAACAATGAACAACCAGTCGCGACCTACCTCTCGTCGTTAACGGTTGTCTTATCGCCAGTTACCGCATCGGAGTTTAAGTTGCATTACCCCATCAATTAAAACTATTTATGCCGTTGCCGGCTAGCGGCAACGGCCGCCTTCTCGGGCATAAACAATGCCAAAATAAAATCAAATCAACGATCGCCTCATCTCAACACTCAGACCCCGAATTCCATGAAGTTCAAAACAGGAAGTCTCGTAAGTCTATTTCATCTAACACACATAGCAATCCAATTTTACCAAATCTACAACACATCATTTCAAACCATCCTGTTCTAAACATTAACAACGACAATAATTTCACGTACGATAACATCATGATTACTGACGATAATCTCGAAAATAATAGTCCGTCCGATAACGCCGTAATTAGTTCTTCACCAAAACCTGTGTGTGATATTACAAACACTACCACGACTTTACCCGTTGTCGATAAAACAAAATATAATACTGATCAGCATCTCAAACACTTTTACCTACACTCGAACCAAATTTCGACGGCACACCCATTATTATCATCGAGTTGATTGATCCTAATATTTCTACCTGGCACCCTTTAAAGTGTGCTAAATTACTTAGCACTAACTTTTTTGGTATCAATAACATCAAACCGAATGGTCACAAAAAAGTCAAAGTAACATTTGACTTGATTTTTCACGCAGATATATGCCTCGATTCGCCTCTCTTAGTAGAACACAAATTGTCGGCCTACATACCTTCAACTCTAATTTTCTCACACAGAGACAATATTCTCACTCCCACTCGCATTGTCGAAATAAAATTTCTGTTCTCTATAATTCCAAAATCGCTATCCATCTTCAACGTTTATTTCGATGTCTCGCTAAGCGTTCGTTCTCCTCTCCAATGCAACAAATGCTTACGGTTTGGACACACTCACAAATTCTGTCGCAGCAGTCCAAGATGCAGTCATTGTGGAGAAAGCAATCACTCCATCAACCAATGCCCAACTGTTCAAGCCACTGACCCTCGCTGTCTTTTCTGTCAAAAACCCCACCTCGCCACCGACCGCAAATGTCAAGAATGGGATTTCCAACGTTACATCAAGAAAATCATGGTCTCAGAAAACATTTCATTCCGCTATGCCATCACCTTCAAAAAACAAAATCAGGTCACATCATCTTTTAGTTATTCTAACATCGTTAATAAACAGCCTGATGTTTCTTCCAAAAATAAACACCCCTCTCCTCCACAATTTAACCACCACCAATACCCACCTATTGTTGCTAGCTCCAACTACACACATCACCATTCTCCATGTACATATAGGCACCATTCTCCTCCCCGGACTAGTAAACACTTTAAACTTCTCACCACACAAGATCTTTCCTTTCCTAATGGTTCTTTTTTGGAATATGCTAAAAAAAGCCACTCAGAAAATGAACCTCAAAAACAAAATAACGACCTCACATGGGTAAATACTTTTTCTACTAATTTAACACAATCTTTAATAAACGCTCCTCTCACTTCACAAACCGCTAGTTCTCTTCAAAACCTAATTGAATCCTCTCTTCTTGCCCTTTTAGCTATACCCAGTTTCCCTACTATATCTCTACCCTAACTAACTTCTGTGCCAATTTACCTCTTTTCCTTAACTGCAGTATAACATTAATTTAAATAAAAAAAAAAAAACAAATATTATGCATTTAGTCAATATTTTACAATGGAATGTCCGTAGCCTTCCAGCCCGCTCTCCCTCCATTTAGCATCTTCTGTCCTCCTCTAAATGCTCTATAGCTCTATTATCTGAGATCTGGCTCCTACCTACCAGGAATTTTAAAATTCCACACTTCAACCTCTTTAGATCCGACCGCCCTGACGGTTACGGCGGCTCTGCAATAGCAACACACACCTCCCTAAATGTCCGCGAAATTGATATTGATGCAACCCTCAAACAATCCTTTCTCAATCATAAAATAGATTTAATTGGTATTGAAGTTTTAAATCTCAAAAATCTCCCTACCATTTCCTTCTGGTCATGCTATATTCCCAATGATTCCAAAATCTTCTTAACACTGTTGGACTCCCTATTCCAGCTAACCAGCGACAACTGCTTCATCGTAGGCGACTTTAATGCCCACCATCCTGCGTGGGGCTTCTCCTTCGCCTCCAGGCGCAGTAACATGATTTACAACATCATCAACTCTTTAGGCCTTAGTGTCCTTAACACCGGTACTGCCACCCACCTAGGCAGGCCAAACTGCCCCAACTCTTCTATAGACCTTTCTTTCTGTTCTCCCAATCTAATGTGGTCCTCATCCTGGTTGACCTTGGTTGATCCACACAGTAGTGACCACTTTCCTATATTAATTTCGCTATTCACAAGCAGCAACGTCGCCACTAATACTCTTAGGAATCTCACTTCAAATGACGAAACATTTTCATCCGAACTCCCGCAATTTAATCTTAATAGTGCTGATTGGAATTTATTTTCCGACCAAATTAATCACAATATTATGTCTATTGATAACATAATTTGCCCAGTCGAAGCTTATAACCAGTTTACTAAAATAATTATGGACTCTGCTAAACTATCCATCCAACGCAAACTCAAAAATAGCAAGCACTTTCCTTCTTCTCCTCTTTGGTGGGACTCCACTTGTACTGAAGCCGTTAAAAGTCGCAACAAGTTATTCCGTACATATCGCCGCTCTGGTTCTATTCACGATTTTTACAGATACAAAAACGCCTGCTCTCATACTACACGTCTACTCAAATCGAAGAAATCAAATGCCTGGAAAGAATTTTGCAATAACCTTAACCCTTCTTCATCAATCTCTTCACTTTGGAAAACTGCCAAACGTTTTCGAAGCTGCATTTATCCAACCACTCGTTCACATAATGAAGATTGGTTTAATGATTTTTGCGCCAAAGTAGCTCCCTGTTATGTTCCCTCAGAATCGGAATCCACCTCCAACCCTTCAATCACCTGCTCACAATTACCTTTAAATCACTGCCTGAGTTTACCATTGACTATTAACGAACTTAAAACCGCTATTTTTTCTCGAAAATCCGCTGCTTCTGGCATCGACTGTATATCCCCTCTTATGTTAAAACACCTACCTACTAACGCACTTGAACTTTTATTGAAAATATTTAATAATCTAATTGA
>JACXSJ010001609.1:0-80838 GCA_014851325.1 Pentalonia nigronervosa
TTAATCGTAAATTATTTTTTTCCAAACTGAAAGAACTATATCCAACGTCCACGAACCGGCTCAAGACGAGGATAATATTACGAACGATATGTCAAATTGCACCGCATCTACGTTTGAAAAAAACGAAGTCGTATTTTCTGCGTCTCCTAAAAATCCTCGTAAAAAGATCAGAGATATAAATGATTCGCAATGTTCCAATATTGACAAAGTATTAGAGCACTTTAAAAACAAGAGCAAAACCTCACATAATGCTATGGATGGGATTGAACTGTTAATGATGGGCCACGCAAAAACTATAAAATCTTTTTCAGCTAGACGGCAAGCAATAGCTAAAAACAAAATAGCTAAATTGATCGGGGAACTAGAGTTGGAACAAATCGATGAAGACACAGCAACATCATCTTCGTCTCAGTCGTCTCACTATAGCATGCCATCATCAGTGACTCCCAACGAGTCCGACGCCGTCGATTATGAGCAATTATAATAGTGCTGACAATTTAGATGCAATGTACTATCAGTTGTAGTCAATTTTATTTTTTTTATTCTAACAATTAGATATAAATACTAAACATTTTATATATTATTATAAAATATTATAATATTATTATAGTATTTATCATTTATATATTATTATAACCTACCTTAAAGCAATAGCGAGACGTTCAGGTGGAGGTATTGGCACACGAAAATGAGTCGTTTCTTTACGTATATCTTCATTAATAAAATTTAGAATTTCATCAAAACAATTTGATGTCATTCGAAAATAAATAAAAAAACGTTTTGCATCATTTCGTAATTGAGGCATTAAATGATTAAATTCACCTAAACTTTCTCTTTGGCTATTAATTTCATGAACCCATTTTCGTCTTTTACGTCTAAAAATTAAATATTACATGATTTTTTTTATTATTTGTTATTGTAACAGCACAAACTGTATTTAAAAACAGTTGTAGCTAATATATTATAATTAGGGTTAGGATGTTGATGACTTTCGTCGTCTTTCGTTTGATACCATCATACACATTTTAATTGTACAGTGCAACAATACAATATGAATATTAATATATTATTATTACATCAACATATTCAACATCCTAACTGTAATTATAATATATTATTTTTGAGATCTATAAGTCCCTAAGCCTAATTATAATCCTATGGTACCTTTTTTGTTCTTCATCATCCATTACAGCTGCTAACAGTAATACATCTTCTTCATCTGAACTTGAGTTTTCATAATAAATATCCATGGTATGATAACAATTTAAAAAAAATATAGAAATATATTGTTTTGTACTTTTAAATATTAATATTAGTAAAAAAAATATAATACGTAATAACAAGATACATGTACGCGCATGGGTGTCACAATGTCGACTAGTAATTTTTGGCGAAATATTTCGCTCCGGTTAGGTTAGATCAGCGGTATTTAAATAGCGATAAATACCGCTGCCGCTACCGCTACCGCTGCCGCTTCGGTTTGAGCGAACCTTTAGGTACCATAAATTGTCATATTGTAAGAAAATCTAGGTCTTATCAAGAAAGACAATTTTTTCAGTATGTCCATATATTAATTAGGGAAAATAGTTTTACAATTGAGCTTAACTCTATGGCCGTTACATATAAGTATATAAAATAGACTCAAACAATTAGCAAGCCAGAACATTATACACAATTATATTAATATATTATTGAAAAATAATAATAATTATAAGTTATAACAATGTAAAATAATTAATATTTATCACAACCGTGATAAGTATAGTTTCATTGAAGCAACCAAGTACAAGACACAGATTATGATGAGATTGTTCGCAAACGAGTTCAGGGAATAAATAAATATTTAAACAAATGCTTGAAAAGTTACAAATAGTTATACTGAAAATTATTTACAGTAAAATTGTCTCATGTGCGAGTGTTAAGACATACATTTTATGATTAATAATCAAACAGTGATGTCTAATAATTAGGACAGAGAAGTTTTTACATTTACTTCTTGTTTTGTTGTTGTTTAGGTGCTCTGATTTATAGCTAAATGTTTTCCGTATATATGATTTATCAAACCAGTTTTTGAAACATACATAATTTTACTATTACATTACAATGCAATTTTAAGATTTTGTTGCAAATTTAATCTTGTAATTCTTACAATTTATTCTAAACCATTTATTGCGAATTTTAATGAAATTATAGAAACTCGTGTTTTACGTACTTAATAAATAATAATACTAATAATGCATACGATTTGAATTAATTAAATGCTTCATGATAATATGCTACCACTTAATTGATTATTAACAACTATATGGGATATTGGCATCTGTTTACAAAACAAAAACCAAATATAATTCATAGTTATGAAACTGTGATTATTATAATATGCACTATTATCGTGCTTGTTGCAATAGATTTAAATTTGTATTATCATTAGCGTATCAACTTATAATAATAATAATAATAATAATAATAATAATAATAATATTAATAATACAAATAATAATAATAACATTGTAAGCAAATACGAAAGAAGTCTTACAGTAATAATAAAAAAATATTATGTAGGTAATTTACAAAAATACGCTCGCGCCGTCGTTGCTGCTGATGCCGCCAATCATCAAAAACGGTTTTTTTATTCTTTTTTTTTTTAATTACAATGTAACATACAAGTGTACAAATATTGCATTAAATGGACGGCAAAAATGATAATAATAACTACAAGAGCAGTCTGTGGCTTATGCAGGAAAACGTATCAATCGTCGTCTGACCTCTGCCGGATGTGCAGGATGAGCGGCACCGTCCTGGTCTTTATTACCGGAAGCGGCTGTTTGCTCTGGTAATATTGTTGGTGGTGCCCGGCTACCGTCGGCCGGTACACGTATCTCCATGTCTGTGTCTGTCCGATGGGCGGTGGTCGCATCACCAGCAGATTTTTCAGGTCCTGACGACTGGACAACTTACGCCCGTGCTTGCCCCTGTTCGGTTTGGCTGCGGCGTTCTTGTGCTTGTGCTGCTGTGGCTGGTAGTGGTTGTGGTGCACCAACGGTTTACTCGCAGCTATTGACGACACGCTCGTCACGTGATTCTTGTTGCTGTAGTCCTTGGAAAGGTCGTCGGTCTCGTGTACCTGTAACAAAAAAACGCCGTTGAAATGTTTTACTGTAATATATTACAACTGCAGGTCGACGCATGATATCAACGTCAGTTTTCTTGTGGTCGACTCGTTTTTTCGAATTCAAATTATGGTTTTTCTTTTCAAGACTTCTGTCTTGTTGCACCCGCTAAGACAGTATGCATAGTTAACAAAGTTACGTGTTAGATTCGGTAAAGAAAAAACATGCGCCGCGCCAGGGAAAGTAGGCAATGCATTTAACGTTCACGAACAGCAGCAGACACGGTAATAATATTTACATGAGGGTTCGTTTACATCTTTGGCAACATTTTAAGACGTTTTAAACGTAATTTCGATTGTTTCAAACAAAATGTATATAATGGTCGTGCATACTTTTTGATTTCTGTTAAAACAATGTCAAAAACCAACTAAAATAAATTTGTCACCAATGCTAGAAGCTCCCTCAACCCACTTTTATATATGTATATAAAAATGAACGCCCGTCTATCTGTCTGTCTGTTCTTTATGCATTCTCAAATCGTTCAACCGACTGCGATATAATTTGGGACAGAGATAGATTAGACCTCTGGAAAGAAGATGGACTAAAAAAGGTAGAGGTCTAACTCCGGAAGGTGCTCATACAGAGATTTTAAGATTTTACGATGGAAATATTTATTTATAAATGGTTGCTATTGGTAACCATGGTCGTTATTGGTTTGTATAATCTCTGTTTATTTATAAGGTTGTCAATGGTTACATATTTTTTTAAGTAAAATAAGAATATATCAAATACATATATTTGCAAATAAATTTAAAGAATAAAACAAATGTTTGGCACGGGCAACTGTTGCAATGTTTTTCACGTACCTACCTAATTCTGATTTCACTCACTTACGCATCTCACGAGGTCCGCAATCCACCACAGATGGATTGCCTACCTGATAATTTACTAATATTTAAAAAAAATAATAATAATAACATTTGGTTCAGTTAACGCTGCGGGGACAACTAGTATAACATAATAATAATTACGTAAATGCGTTACCGTAAAGAACCTCGATCGCATTCCCCCTACCATAATCCTATCACAATAATATTGCAATGTGCATTCGAAAACGTAACACGTGTCAAGCAATACCTCATTATTTTTTTCAATTTCAACGACCAATTGAGACAATTTTAATTTTATTTTGTAGAAACCGGCAAATCTGATTGCAATCTACCACTTAATTTTACCATTACCTTTAGATTTTTTAACAGTACATCTTATTGAAAATCGCAAAGTGAAATTGGATATTAGAATCAATCGTTTAACAAGAATTAGGCATCCTAGTTATATTATTCTAACCTTATACTAGTACCAAAATGTTTTTTATAACTATTATGCCGTTATTGTACCAAATTAAGTTGATATAGAATATAAATCAAATATATATATATATATATATATATATATATATATATATATATAATATATTTTAAAGTGTTGATGAAATCGTTGACATTTATCAATCGTAATGGGCTCAGAAGCTCAGATTCACGAAAAATCTTTTAAAACACCACTACTTATATTATTATAGTATTATTCCAGTTTTTAAAAAGAATCTATCGTACAAAAACATCATAAACCATATAAGTTATCATAATATTCTAATACATCAAACTACATTACGAACTCGTCTAAGCGTATATATGGTGATCGCGTAATCTGATAAAATAGATAGTGACATCAGAAACTAAGGCAAGTTGAAATCATCTAGTATAATAATATGCGTTGGATACATAAAGATCTATATGTAGGTACGACTAGTACCTATGTATAGGGTCGACTTCTTATGAATTTAATTGCAATACTGCAGTCTGTGCCGTCCGAGAGCCGATTGGTCTATGTATGGTGATGGAGGTTTCAAACTAGGTTAGATTAGGGGGTGTCACATTAAATTCATTGGAAATATGAACGTGACGATCACGCACCTGGTACTGATGTGGTTCTTCGGGTATCGAATTAGGCGGGACCTCATAGTCGTGATTGTGGTTATTGTCGATCCCATTGCCATAATGATCGTGCAAATCCTGGTGCAGATGTTGAACAGTATCATCGGATATCGTATAGTACGATGTTTCCCCCGAGTGTCCATTAAAGTTTCCGTGATCGTGGTCACCGGCCGTACCTGCAGTGGCAGATACGGGATTTTCACCGGTACTACCAGAACTGGAAGTGCCAGACTGGCTAGACCCGCCAGCGGCAGCCACATCACCAACCTGAAATTCTGACGTCGTATCCACTGAGTTCTGGGCAGGCGACGATAGTGATGACCCGTCCTCAACGGTCGCATGATAGTTTTTGGCCTCTGAGAAACCAGCCGAGTGCATGATCGGCACGTAAATGTGTGGTATCAGGTGCAAGTGGATCATGTGATTGTGCTTCTTGGCGAGTCCTACCCCAGCACCACCAGAACTGCCAACACTGCCACTATTGACACCTCCACCATATCCACCGCCACCACTGAACCCGCCACTGTCTGGTCCAGTAGATAGATGTTCGGACGACGGTGTTGACGGCAATCGCAAGTGGTTGTCCACGTGGTCCCCTACCATGTTCCGGTAATGGGTGTCCACCTCTTCGTGGAACGATTCATGTTCAGGGAATTCGGTCTTGAGGATTTGAGATGGTTTGAATAGCGGTCTCCATGGACCTGCAGGAATAGAAAAAAACACATTTATGAAATTATAATTTAATGAAATTAAAACTTTAAAATCAGTTTATAATATTTAGAAGTTGATATATATAATATATGTTAGATATAGATATTGTAATATCAAACGTGCAGGAAGCGTTATTGTATGCCCCACGTGGAGGTCAAAATTATATAGTTATTACTTATTTGTTTAAATAGTTTATGTTTACCTCTTGACAAGCATTCCCATAGGAAGTTGTTATCAGAAATATCTAAATTAATACAAGGTTTATTATAAAAATAGTTAAACATAGTTTAAACTGTACTATAATTAATAATAATCGGCAATATAAATGCCATACAATTAGTCATTCTAATCTTTTAAAACTTTGATAGTATGATAATAAATAATAGAACTAAGCTAATCATAGTCAATAACTTATAACACTAGGTATTTGTGTACTGCAGTATAGGTACTAAACAGTACTTTAATATGACCAAGTGGTACTAATTAGTACATATACCTCAGTAAAACAATATGTTTTATAATAAATAGATACTGTACTAAGATTAGAAATAAATTAGATGATTTAGTCGTTATTTAAATATATAATAACCATCCAAATATAAAAATAATAATATTTTTTAAGGAATAAAAAATATTTAAATATTAAAAGTGCAATAATATTTTCGATAATATTATGTTGGTTTGACTTTTAAACGTTAAACACAACGATTCATTTTAGAACTTAATTTACTACCAATACTCTGTTTACCGAGAGAACAAGCCAAATCTGCGCATCCCCATGCGACACCATGCAATTGAGAGACCAATTCTATTATGGCAGAGTTGCGTAGGGATGCGCAGAACAGATTTTCGTTGAGTCGCATTGTGTTCTCTTGCTGGTCAAATTATTCAATGTATATTTTAGATAATCATGAAAATCGAAATAAGCTATCTTGTCGGATTGGTACAATGTTTGGTGTAGCTAAATTAGCCGACCGCAGTGATATAAACGGTAGGAAAGTTAAATTACACAAATTTCAATCGTGTTTTTGATAGGATAATCGATGTTTTCTATAGACAGCAGTGCAAATGACATGAATTCAAGACTGATACTCCACGGATCGAAACAAACACGTACCTATATCGGATGAAGTATACGAGTTTCGCTACAAATTGCAGTCGAACGAATTGCCTAACAATTGCTGTACGTGCTAGCAAAAAAAAAACAACAACAATATTTATTATTATTATTATTTTAAACCCTCTGCAACATGGGCCATTGGACTAAATTTATTATTATTGTATTATTATCTTATAAAATACCACGCAACGAAAATATTGTATATTATTAAGTGTTATTAAATAAAAAGAAAATTATTAAGAAACGAGCAAATAATGAAAAATCACCATTCATAAAACAAATAATTGTATGCCTAACCTATACATACTATAATATTATATTACATCATATTTTAATATTAATGACACCTTGAATTCAACAAGCTGGAATTATGGATATTATTTAATCATTAAGGGGTTTAAATTTATTTTAATAGTTTAACATACAACATTTTGAAAATTAGATCATTTTTTTTTTTTAATTCGATCGTTTTTGTGAATTAATTATTTGTGATGTTTGTACTGGTATTGTACTGACCACAATTTGAGATTTCGAATTTTCAGAACTTTTTATAATAAAAAGTTGGGTATTTACCGCTATGTGTACAGTATGAGTGTTGAGTGAGTCAATCTATATTACTAAGTGTATTTTATGATATTATTGCTATTAAAGTAATTTATTTTACTATTACAGTATGTTGAATTAATTTTTGAAACTGATTTTACAAAAATTTGGTTATCTATAGAATAGATGATATTAAATAATATATTGTTTTCTTTTCGAAGGCAAATGATATTACACGAACTCTATTTTACAATGAAAATTCTAAATTGCGACTTATTGAAAAAATATTGGTAAGTTGAGATGTCAAAGTGCGTTTGTAGTTCAATATATTAACAAAAATAAATAAATCAGGCAACTCAATTGAAAATATAACAATAAAATAAATATACCGTCTATGACATTGATGTTATAATGTCATATTATGTGCTGTTCATATCCAGTGAACGCGTGTGTGTGACTTTTATTATTTTCAATTCGTATATAACAGCAGACTTATAACTTACAGATTATGTTTATATGCGAGTGCGATTTGAAATCGTTTCCAAAAGGTCGTCAACTAATATTTACGTATTTTGTCGTCTAGCTTTCGCCAAACGTACAAGAACTGAGCGTATTCATAGGTACGTACCTAAACAGTATAATATAATATTAATATACATATTCTTATGTCCTATGCATTTTGCGGTCTAGACCTACGAAAGCAGAACACACACACACACATCATACACACCTGTGACACTTAAATATTTTACGCTTGTGCGTGTGTGGGTGAAGTAGGTGGGAGGGTAGTGTGGGGAGGTTGATGACGGTCATGATGCGATCACGACCGCGGTAATGCGATATTGCTCGATTGATGTTTTTTACCGTACATTCTCGACTATAAATAATAATAGTAATAACAGTAATAATATTGTATAGGTATTAGGCTGACTGTCTGCCAGTTCGCGGTTTATTACGCGTATGTGTAGTTTGCGGTCGCGTTAAATTACTATAGCTACGTACCCATCTGTACATATCACACGTATTTTAATATATAATATGTATATACATATATATTATAGCTATGAAGTATACTAACCACCTCGACCGCTGTTTGTTTTTTCACCACGTCGGACGCGTATTGTTTACTGTGGCGACACGCTTGCGGTATTCATGTGTTAAATTCATAAGTCATAAGAATAAAATATATATATACCCAGTGGACGGACTGCCGTGAATTCTTTACGAGTTGTGACCTTACAAAGTATACTCTACTCGTTCTCATCTGTCGATGGTTTGAGTATATAGGTACAACTAAGTACTAAAATATAGGTTAGGTTAAGTACTATAATATTATTTAAAGTTCCGTGTGTCGTCCGCAATAATAGTTCCTTTCAAAAATCTGACTAGAAAAATGGCTCCTTGCACAACATCATGCACACGTATGTTTTACGATTAAATACGTTTAAAATACGATTAAATTTGATATAATATTTTTTTTCTACATTATTCTAGTATAACTGTATAAGTACAACGACAAAGACGTCGCTGGTATCACGCAATGTCACGATTGATTTTTTTTTTATGAAAATAGAATTAAAATTTTAATAAAGCTAAATAAGTATATCTGATATTTTAATTTATTATTTTGTTTAACCTACTAATATACCTACCTAAATACTGTGTAATGTTCAGAATGTTTCGCCAGGGTTGTTCTTCTCAAAACCTATTTTCTCCGTTAGGTTAGGTTGAAATATGATTTCGGAAAATGATTATTGTATTAGAGAGTCTTTGCAGTTCTTAGAAAATATAATTCATTTTATTTTTTGGTTCACTTTAATTCTGAATATTTGTTTTTAAATATTTAAAGTAGCCAATTTATAGAGCTAATCTGTGTAAATATTATAAAAGTTCAAATTTCTAATAATGCCCGTCAGTTATTTCACATATTAGGTTAATTTGAAAATTTTTTTTTTATTAAATGAACAATCTGCATAAGATAAATATAATAAGTAAAATATATAGTAATTTCAAATTTAGGACAGGAAACTGGTAGATATACATACATATTAATGTACGTAAAATTGAATAAGAGGTAAGCACAATCACAAACCTGTATAAAATACACATATATATTATATTATTATAGTATCAGATCAAGTAACAATCCGAATGACCGACAAACACGTAAAAACACAAACACAATATTAGAAAATGGTTCACTTTTAAAAAAATTGCTTCCACAAAATTATGGTAAAACAATGCGCTCGGAGAATTTACAATACAGTTCGAGTAGGTCACATTTAATTCAATAATGTAAAATCTTTGTATACAAAAAACGGTTCTGAGCGAAGACGGTTGGTCAGTCTTTATAACTTTAAGTATGTTTTATTATATTATTATTGCAATAAAATTAATTAATTTTACTATGAGTAAAACAGTAGGTTGAATTAATTATTACTGAAAACATAACATTTGTAAATGTCATTGTGTGTATAAATAATAATGATATACTTTAAACGTTTCAAGAACCCACGAATAATATTTTTTAATTATAGCTAAATAACTATAATATGGTTTTTCTTCATTTAAATATCTAATTTCATCCAAATTTGTATTTAAAATATCTATAAAAAAAACTATGTTAATACATTTTTAGGATTTTTTTGGTTATAATATTATAAACTACTTGTGAGAAATCTTGTTTTAAATTTTCAAGCTTTTTGACTCAACGAAAAATTTTAAACCAATATTTATAGAAAAAAACTAAAAAAAAAAAATGTAATTGTAAAAACAATACATTTATCGCTCAACTCATAATCTAAAATATATTGTACCATTATATATAACTAATAATATATTTGCGGTAATCTGTGATCTGAAACATTTTACGCGCTCTCATTCGGCCGTTAAGTACGTGCATTCATTCAGTATCCACACATCATAATATATTATTATAATTTATATTTTATATGCATTGGTGCATGATACAACTGTAAGTGGCCGAGATCCAATATGCATATTTGACACCTACGCAGTAGAGAAAAAAAAAATGTTGTTTACGGATCAAGCCACACAACGAATAAGGTCGATTTTCAATCTGTGATGTTTTGGGTCAATTGAATGGGAAGGTTTAGTTTTGCTTTTCACTTAATTCCCTAAAACAAAAAATAATAAATAAATACGTTTTTCATATGAAATGTAACAGTGATGAGAATAAATTTTATTTACTTCTAAATTACTTATGCTTAGTATATAGGTATATATTTAATACTGAATTAGAAAAATTTTTCTAAATATTTTTAAAAAAAAAACTTTTTTACTAGGTTTATTAGATATTACTCACATAATATTTACTACTTAGATTCGAAAAATAAATATTTTTGATAGGTTTCAAAATAGTGAAGTCATATAATGTCGAAAAAATAATTATTAAAACAAAATATACATACCATCTATATAAGTAGTAATATTATACCCTCAAATTGTAAAAAAAAAAACTTTGTTGCAGTGTTACAATCAAAATAATAATATCTGAATTTCTTATATTATTGGTAAAAGTAATCTATATATAGGCAAATACATAATTTCAAATACTAAAAAAAATTAGTTGTTTTTCAAATATCATATTTGTAATTTATATATCCCTAGCTCTTTATAGCGTTGGTTATAAATGTTACTAAAATGTAAAAATATCATGAATAAATTAGATTTTTTCTAACATAATTTGATGTATAGTAGGTATACTTACAATAATAATTATAATACCTGTTAAAAATTAATTATATTTCAAGAAAAATATGTTTAATACGTGATGTTTTTTTATAATTTAGTTGTCGGTTAATAAAAATGTGACTTTCGTGCAAACGTGTAAAGTAATAAATAAAAATAATATTATAATATTAATTATTAACATAATTAAATAAAATTTCTCAAATAGCAATTAAACAATTAAACACAATAAACATTACAATAGCTTTTAAGTGTGAATAAAGCAACTTGCAAAATTAGTAGGTAGGTACATCGAATATGGACCACTCCGTTCGAGCCTTAAAATATTAATTATATAGATAATAATATGATAGAGTATTTAGAGGATGTTGCGATCGTGTTAAGATACACGACGATAACGGAGAGAAGTTCGGAGAATGTAAATATCCTAGATCTTAGCGCGCACGGATATGTATGCATATATTAATAATAGTGTAGAGACTGCAACGTTTTGCATTTCCGAAATGGGAACCCGGAACCCACGGTGTACTGTGTGAACCTGATATTTTCTGAATCAGCTAAAAAGAACGGTGGATTCAGCCAACGAAACCGAATCGTGGTGGGGGGTGATGATCGTACATGATCCACAATATTATTGTTTTACACTGGAAAATTTGAAAATATATAAATGATTTAATTTTAAACCTAGTAAATTAACACTATACTACTATATATAATATATACTATTATATTAAAGTAAAACAATTACACATAATTGTATCTGAAGCTGTGTTAGTTGCACAATATTGTAATATATTATATTCGAACGCTAATAAAAAAACGTCATAAATAATAATATAAAACAAGTTCATACACTTTGCAATAGACGTCCCGATGATATTATTGTAATAATATTGTGCGCAATTAGGTAAGTAGAAGTACACGACCACATTATACAATTATTACATTGTTTGTCTCGTATTTATTTATACGTTGCAAAACTAACTGTAGACCAATAATATAAAATACAAAAATTTGCTTACTGTTTACCCTTCATGTGGTGCATACTTAATAGGTACATAATATATATGTACACTACAATTAACACTGTTTATGCATACGATATCTACGTATATTATAGGTACCTTATGTATTATATTATAATATATCGCAAACACGATATTATCGTGAATATACAGTATAGCCGTATAGGTAGGTATGAAAAAAATTACGAAGAACGATTTCGATTAAACTCATTGCGTGAGAAGGTTAAAAACGCGGTTCGCGTTCCGAAAGAGCTGATTACTCATTTATAATCATAATATAACGTACGGACATGTTATATTATATACTTTATATAGTATATGATATATACATACTATATAGATACTCTCGCTGCACCAACAAAATTATTAGGTTACTCGATAATATTATTATTGGGTATAATTGGTGATCTGCTGAATATAGTACAATATGTACACTATAATGTAGAATATCTTGTATAATATGTTTCCAGAATATAAATTATTTTTTTCAATATACATATATTCACAATATATGGTATTATATATGGATATAATATAATATACGGTATCCTTGGTATATTGAGAGTTATTCGAATTTTTAAGGTTCTGTTTTTATAATGATTTTTATTATTATTATTTATTTTTTTTTTTTTTGAAAAACACGACCATATACACCTTAAGCTATCACGAAGTTTAAAAGTATTATTTGGCACAAAATAAAAATTATATTTGAAACGATTTCGTGAATTACAGCACGTCGCAAGACGTAATAATAATGAATTGATACGGATTAAAAACGAGTTAAAAATATCATTGTGGCACAATAAAATGATTCGCTAAATTAAAACTCCAAGCGAGTTTCAACAAAATAGTCAATTGTTTTTTAAGAATTGCAATCATTAAATCGAAATCGTCTAAAACGCGTTAACTCTCATTTATCTCAATTACATTCTGTAAAATTTCAATGTTGAATTTGGACGGAACACAAAAAATATTGTTAATGTATAACCTACGTTTATAATAATAGTCATTATCTAAATCTGATAAATTAAAATATATAACATAATATTATAATTCCGATATTTTTAAAATGAATGTACTTAAAAAGTAAGTGCAGTATAGGTACCTACACAGTTTGAGGAAGCATTTTTTTTCAACAAATCCTGTTCAAATAATATTGACAAATCTAAAGATACAAATCCAATATTGATAGGCAAATAGAATAATGGTTGAAGTTATTGGGCAATAATTTCACTAACGTCGGTGCAAGATAATATCGCGTATATTAATAATAAGTTTAAAATTTGAATGCAATGATTCGTCTATAGACACATTATTATGAACGATTTCCTTCGTTTTAATAGGTATGGGGTTATTAGGACGTTCTTTAAACGTTCTGACGTACTGTTACTCATAAATAAAGTCAATCGTTAAGACATTTTAAATACTTATTGAATATAATAATTAATAATTTAATAAAAGAGTAACCTGATATAGTTTTAAAATGAAAAATCTTATAAACCTTAAACTAAAACTACAAATTCTAAAAAAATTTTAAAAATTACCATAGAAATCAAATTAAGATTGAAATCACTGTATAGTTTATAACTCTAATCACTGTGTAAAAACTTAAAAACAATTTCCTTCTTGTTTCATGAATTTAAATGTATTAAGATTAGCTTAGGTATTAGTTTCATTAAATACACGCTCGTATAATATTTTAGATTTAAGAATAATCCTCGGATTTTTCATCGTATGTCCAATATTATTATATTTTATATAGGTTTAAGTAATAAATTATTATATAGAGATAACTATTTTCATTAAATTCTTGACACTATACAATTTATGGACGGATCTATGGAAATTGGGAGACCGCGACGACGAAACTCATCGGTGCGCGCGCAATTACTTTTTTTTAAACGTTTTAATAACGTATTTGCATCATATAAAATTAAACGATTACAGCTAACAAAAAAAAAAAAAAAAGATAATATTCTATCAATGTTATTATAAAATATTATTATGACGATGACCCACACAGCAGCTACTGTTGCGCACGAATACACATTGACGTCTTTTATGTGTATAATATTAATATATAATATTGTACTTCGCCAGTTCGCGTTTCTGGGGCTTACGACTAGTTTGCATTAATATTATTTTTTTTTAAATTTTAATTTGATTTTTTTTAGTTTGCATTGTCTCAGACTGCAGCAAGGTAACCATCGTGTTATATAAATTCAGAAATCGACAGCGATCGATAAATGCGTAAAATAAAAAAAATACTATATAACGTATATCAATAGGTATGTCATATAAATGATAAACGCACTTGTTTAATGTAATATATACATGTAACATGTATGTTTGTACGTACGATTGGCATCATGTTGTCGTCGTGTATGTATGTATCCATAAAATATCAAACCGTATATTTCAATAGTTGTATACTAAATACGCGCTGTAGATCTATAGATTTATATAAAAATATATGTTTGCGTACATATTAAAAAAAAAGAAAATGATAATATATAATGTGTATCTATGTATGCATGTATTTATAATGGGTACGATAAAAAGTTGTATTAATATCATAACTGTCATTTCGATGTTGTATTTCGTGCGATTAAATTCCGACGTGTAGTATATTTCGATGTACCTTTATATTATGACATTATCCACTCGAGTTCCAATGCCGTTTTTCATTTAACGTCAAACACGTCGCACGCCGCACGTATTATAAGCATTAATGTAATATATTATCGTCGATCTATCTATCTGATCATTATTTTCAGTCAGAAATATCCGTTCAAATTGTTGCTTACTTTTTTTTACGGACGCTAAAATGAGCATAATACACAAGTAGGTGTTCATTAACAATTTAATATTTATATCTAAGCATAAAGGTAGTTATACTGCATCGTTTACTTGTTTTTCCGTCGGAATTAGCAATTTGGTATTATGTGTATTAGAAAAAAAAATTGATCATCAAAACAACACCATTTCATGATACACATATGCTTTACACGTGCAGGCCCGAGCAATTAGATTAGACGAATATTCAATATTCGATCCAAGCTTCGACACCTATGGATGTAGGTACATCGTCATCACTAGATTTCTGGTTCGATTTGCCATCATTATTATGATATTTATCTATTTTTCGATAATCTAATATCATTCACTACGACTAGGTCTTGAATTAATCTTGTCTGTAATAATATTGCATTCAATGATTTTGAGACTAAAACACATACGTCATACACATAAGAGCTCCCACAAGGAAAGCAGAAAAGCCATTGCCCCCCCCCCCCCCAAAAAAAAAAAAAAAATTTTTATTATTATGTTATATGCTATATTAGAATTTATAATAAAAATGCGTCTTGAAGTACCCATACCAAAATAACTACCTAATCCAAATATATTAATTTAACCTTTGAATTTTCTCCCAGGCAGGATATTACGCTTGTATACATTTAATACTCGTACACTTCAAAACTCATCCGCAAAAGACTGATTGTGGTACACACCTATTTAGCCATTATTAGGTGTGATACTGTGATGTAAAAAAAAAAATACGAAGTTCCTCTAGGTCTAGACGATGAAGCGCTCTACTGTTTCAATCAGGTCAAATCGTCTACATAATAATACAATGCACCCCTCCCACCAACAACGCACATGCATCATACGTCCCCCGAAGCGACAATCTTACGCAGGTGTCGGTCAGAGTCCCGTCTCAAAATATTCAAACAAGTAACGTTCGTGCAGTTTCGTAGGCACTTACTGTAGTATACTATATTCTTGGTAAGTTTACTGAATACAACTACTTTAGGTACGTCATATTTAATCACCAATCGTCGATAAACTCAAACTTTCACTGTATACGTCCTTTATACGGGAATAATAATATTATACCTAAAATAGGTACATTATAATAATTTGTTAGTCTAATATAACACTCACAGAATCATAGTATATAGGTTGAATATTATAATATGTTATAACTCATATATATGCTTATGAGTAAATACTGTAAGTGTTGACCAGAAGAGTAAAAAATCCATTTAGTTACTCTAGCATGGCAATGTATGGTGTTATACGAAATCGTGATTTATTTATACACCAGCAGTTTGCATGCTTCTTGTCTTATTAATATTTATTAACTGGTAGCGCACACAGATCGGTGACTGCCCTCATCCGTAAAATAACTATATAATTAAAGTAAATATTTAAACATACTTAACATGCTTAAGATATATACATGATATATATATATACACATGATATATATATATATATATATATTTATAGTTTCGACCAGAGGCCAGAACTCAAAAGTTGCAACATAAAATATTTAAAATTTTTAAAACATATTGTATTATTAAGTATTGAGTAGATATTGGAAAATGATGAATACATAAAATATCGAAACGCATCAATAAATAAAAGAAATTACATAATGCTATATTATAATGTATGATAAAAAATAAGCATGCGTAAGTACTATCCTGACTTCTAAGTACCCCTTAACAATAATATAATATATTAATATTTCCTTCATTTTTATTGAAGACAAAAATCAAACAAACATTAGTTTCTCGTCTCTTATTAGTAATAATATTATATAGTATTACAATAATAATTCTTTATAGTAACATATTGAACTTGAAAATTGGCAAGGTTTATATCCTTATAAAAAATTAATTATTTCTGCATTTATTTTGTCAAAAAGTGAATTTTGTTTGACTGAGAATATTTTCTTCTTTTAAAGTTTCCAAAAATGACTTTAAAATAATTAGAAATTTTACGTAATTAATTAGATGAGAACTATAAATACTAATATTTTCTGTCAAATGTTTCAGTGATGATTTATTATTTTTAAAATAAACATGAAAAATGTTTCTTGTGCTTAGAAAAAGTCGATTTCTCCAACGGCTCAGCGTGCAGATGACTTATTAACACAGATAATATTGCAATTCATATAAAAATATCTACTCCAAATGACTATTTCCAACCGGTTTCACAATTGATTTTTATTTTTCAATTGTACGATCACCCTAGAGGAGCAGCGTTCCTAAACCTGAGGGTTAGGTTAGGTCATCAACCAGAAATAATTAAACGCTGATGTAGTAAAACAACTTTTTATTTACAATTTGAATAAAAAATAAATACTTAATTAGAAAAATATAAAAGAATAAAGCTATGGCTACAAAAGTATAAAGTTTCGGCTTTTCCAACCGATTTATAAATACACAGTCAGAATTTACTAGTACAATAGTCAATTGTTTTGTTAATGGTTAATTATATAATTATACTTTGTAACTAGTAATGCAGATAGAAGCTTAAATTAGTTTTTATGATAAGTGGGGGGAGGTGGTCTTGAGGGGACTGACTTTATTTTATACGTATTTTGGGGGTTGTAACACTAAAAAGGTTGAGAAACAAATTCTTAGAGTCTACTTTAACACATCCAGTTTGTACTCACCCTGTCCATTACAATCACAAATGGCCATTGCGTGTGCATGCTTCCGTCCATGTAGATCTTCGCGGATCTGGACCCGAGCACCGTATCCACCCTTTGACATGGATATCCGAGACTGTGCTTTTATACGCATAGCATTGTCATTGTTGTTGTGCATGACCCGTTTTTCGGCTTCATGATTAGAACATTGCACGCCAGCTACTATCACTGCGGCCAGTACCTGTGTAATAAAAATTCATGGAAAGAGACTTTAACAACCGTCAAAAAACATATCGAAACGCCCACGCAGTACCAAACGGTGCAAACCTGTTGTAAGTAAATGAGTGTAGATGTTTAATATGTTAATTTTATTTTTTCAAACATATTTATAAGTTTTCTAAATCTTATACTGATAGCTGCCAGTGCTTTTAGTTTAAATGTCGATTTTTGAGTCATATTAATTTCGTCTGTTCAATGTTCAATCGCTTATATATTATAGAATACACGCATATAACATAATATAGTGGTAATAACTATAGTTATAGTGTATATACTAGTCATAAAATATTCACATTTATTTTTTGGTATAACATAACGAGCTATTTAAAGCGTTATTGACCGGTGAAAACATTTTATTTGACTACTTTGACCCAGAGAACCGGTTGATCATTTTGCGAGATCATTAATATTATAACTACCATAGTACCATTCAATAATGACTATCTTCGTTTCATGGACATATTTTCTCAAAGAAATATCTTTTTTTTTAAATTTAAAATTTGTTTTTAACGTGTATTAATAATATATTAATATAACAACGAAAATATGGCGAAATTATATTTTACTGATTTTTTATTCTCGTTTAAAACCAAAATTATTAAAATTAAAAAAATGTATTTTCTGATGATATGTAATAATGAAAAAAATAATATGAAAGTTAAATTTTAATTATTTTACTCGTGATTATATTTATAAAAATAAAAAAAAAACATTTAAAAAATAATACAATAATGCAAATAATAATTAATAATTTTTTGTAAACATATTATGATTGCAATAATTTAAAGAGCATATTTTTTTAGTCATATACAGTATACATTTATAAAATTTCACAGTATTTGACATTACATATCACACATTTTAAGCATGATAGATCTCTACTAGCTATCAATATTATATGTTTAAATATAGTTGAAATATTCGTTTAGCAATTTTATTTAAGACACCATTATTGAATTATATTTACCACATAAATGAATTACTCTTAAATGATTGATCTATTGGTTAGACGCTTTCACAAAAACGAATTTTCATAATTATTTAAGTAGTTTAACATTAACCTAACTATGTTGTCATATTACGAAAGCATAACATTATTTAATATAAGTTGATACATAAAATTACTCTTAGGAATAATTTAAAACAGAGTATTAAACTTTAATACGTTGGGTTATTATTTAATCTTGAACCAAAGGTAAACACATAACTCTTTCATTAAACATTGTAGTTTTTAACTGCAATACTCAAATTATGAAGTATAGAGTTCTAAACAAGACCGTATTTTCCGAACGAGGAATAGTATACGCAAAACACGAAATATGCACTCAAAATAAATTGGATTAACAACGATACTATACGATATTCGGGTCCTTGTAAAAAAACCGATCTCAATAGTTATTTAATATTATATCAGTGGCGGAAGAATATAAAAATGGAAATCACACAGTAACACCGTCGTGTTATTTTATAACAGATGTTATATTTTACATTCCATTTTGTTTGTCGTTTTCGTCCGACCGATCGGCTGACCGACCGACCTGCAGGTTTCTAGTTTACGGTGAGAGTCCCCCAGCAGTATGTCGAGTTTGACAAATGAATTTATACGTGCAATATTGTTCATTTTTATCATTGTGCTATCTGTCACAAACGGAATAAACGAAGAGCAGGAAAACCGACGAAGATGATACGATGACGAAAAAAATAGAAAGTGGTACTCAATGATATTTTCACACACACCAGTACGGTATAGCCCCAATTAATTATTAACTATATCTATACTAACGTGTAGGATACACGCACATACAAACATACACATATTATGCTATATGGATATAATATAATTTACAGACCGATGGACTTTTCATTGCGGTCCCCACGCCCATTGTCCGCATCCGGTTCTTCTTTAATGATAATAATATTAAATATAAACCCACTGTATAAGTATGTTTATGTAGGTATAGGTCCGTTCGAATCACCCGTTCGTATCCAATTCAATTAACTGTTTTTTTTGCATGCGACAATGTCACGACGTATAAATATAAATAGTAGTTGACAACTTGTAATCAATTCGAACGGTTTTATATTCGTTTTAATGAGTGTATACCTACATTAAGAAGCACCAGTTTCAGCGATAGGGTTAAGTAGAGAGCCAGGTGTACGGCTATTATTATTATTATTATTTACTATAATTTATTATATATTATCATTCGGTGTCCGATCAAATCAATTATTTGCGTCTTAATATAACCTAACAGATATCTTATATATTATATGTATATAAAATATATCGTACGTATATATTATACAAATCGTTCGTTTTATTGATCCTACACTAGTATTCCCGATATGTCTTCTTATCGCATGCCCACACTAACAGTGAGACATGAGTTTCCATACATAGATTTTGAACTTATAACAATCTATTAAATATAATAATATGCAGTCTATGACGTCTGTCCTACATATATAATATCAAATCTCGACAAAAGTGTAATTAATCTGTAATTTAATTCGTTAGAAGATCTTAAATTTAAAATGTTATTCAAACAAAAGTTCTCAATAATACGGAATGGAATTATCGACCTTAATTTTAAACAATATCACTAAGTACTTCTGTAATAAAATTAATATTATTGACTAATCGTTAAGTATTAATAAAATCTATGTGTCATGTTTATTATTATATATAACTAAATATTAATACATGTTTCTTAAACAAATGTATTTTAATTATTTGTGTAAAAGTAAAATTGATATAAAATCTGTAGGCACCGAGTATCTCGCCCCTCTCAAAATCCTAAAAGGGGAGCTTCAAAACTTCAGTATCATTCTTTACAGCCTAAGAAACATTTTTAACATACCTCAGGATATAAACTGGTGAGTATATATGTTCAAAAAAAAAAAATTAATAATAATATTAGTTTGCAAGGTTGTAACATAATTATCTAATTTTAACATACAACTAGTGTGATCAATGATAAAGGTAATACGAAGTATTTTAAACACGTGGCCTTGAGTTTGATTAATATTTTTTTACTGCATAAAAGACTTATTAATATACTTATTTTTGAAAAATTTAAATTTTTAACCTTTTTCTAACGCATATGCAGGAAAAATGTTTTGAATTGTGCCTACTTCTTATTTGGTTTTCACTTACATTATTTTTTTAAACAACTTTACTTATTAAGTTATTTTCGATCTTAAAAATTGACTGACTGAAAGTGAGTTAACGTCATGATTGATACATATATTTATTGCATTGTTAACAGTCTTCCCTGTACAAATATCCACGTTAATTCATATAATCATATTATTTGTAAATCAATAACTCGCTCTCTACCAGTCAAATATAAGAAAATATTTTTTTTTATACATAAAAGTTGTTTTAAAAAAATATAACTCAAAAAGGGGGGGTTGAATTTAAAATGTTTTGTTTTGTTATGCTTGTGTAGAATAAAAACTCAAATGAATTCAAGCTCATATGTTTGAAATATTTCTTGTTAACATTATCGTTGAACACTGTAAAACCTAAAAAAAATCCATATCCCCTCGCATATGTCTATGAACATTAAGTTTTTCCATTCTTAAGTCTATTCAGCCTTTCAGAGTATTTTAAATTTATTTAAACAAATAATAATAATATACAATTTTTTTTTTTTTAATTAATAAAATATTTAAAACTTTTAAAATATTTTAATTTTTTGTTTGATGGTAAAATGATGATACC
Organism: Pentalonia nigronervosa; assembly: GCA_014851325.1. Lineage (NCBI taxonomy): Eukaryota > Metazoa > Arthropoda > Insecta > Hemiptera > Aphididae > Pentalonia > Pentalonia nigronervosa. Next base: position 21,664 of record JACXSJ010001609.1, read on the forward strand.
TATTAGAATATAATTTTAAATATTAGTACCTAATATAATTTTTACTGTATTTATTTTGTATTTTTTTTTTTTTTTTTTACTTTGTATCTACAATAAATCTTTGGTTTTTTTTTAATAATATGTAAACAAATGTATTCACTGTAGTTATGATAATAATAACTAATACAATCCAGACACCAGTCCTATTTGATAAAAAATTGTATTTTAATTAAAAATGAAATTTTTACTAATACACTTGTTTAATAAATAATATTTTAAAGTATTCTTCGATCTTCTTCCGCTTATTACTCCCCTCTCACAAGATAATAGACATTTTTACGTGGGTAGATAGTATTAGATACCAGTGAAAGTAATTTGGATCATATTTTATATTTTATAATTCATATACGTCTGTATATGTGTGCTTATAATATATTATGTATTTTTCTCCATACAAAAAACAGTACGACAAATTTCGCTGATTATTTCTGTTATTATTATTATTACCTATTATTATTATTATTATTATTATTATTATAAACTGTATATTTACGCGGTACCGTATGGTATGAAATAATTTCTACAAAACAAACGGAAGAGAAAACTAACGCATTAATATTTATACATGACCAATACAATGCAATATAAGTATAATATAGCTATGGTTGAATGTCTAAAAATTTATTACTATATAGTTATATTAAATATAGTTAGTAGGTATACATCAAAATCGTAGTATAATATATTACAGTTATTACTTATGAATTATTACATATATTAGTGTATTATAAATATTCAACATACACATATAAATATATAAGTAATATGTTTGAATATACGTTGTTGTATAGTGTAACTCGCATTTGTACCCACCAAAAACATTTTTTTCTAATCAATATTTTTTGAAATATAACTTTGGAAGTTTTTTAATTTATTAAAGTTTTGGTTACCTAAGTAAAAAATGAATATGTAATTTTTTGGTTTTTTAATTATTTTATATTTTTGTCAAGATAGTATTATATGCATACACATTTTGGATGGCTAAATCGTTCACTTTAAATATTTTATAATTTCTTTGAAAATGTAATCATTTCATTAAAATTACAGCAAAATAAATATATTTCTTTTTAGTATTTATTAGTTTTTGGTATGTTTAGTATTCACGTATTAGGCATAACATTGTGAATTTTTCAAACGTTTAACACAATATTGTCTCGATCAATTTTAGTGAATTTGAACAAAATTAAACAAATTACTATGTTAAAAATAAATGTTACGAAGTTCGAAAAAATGTACGTATTCTTTAACATATTCTATAATATTACAATTAAAAACTAACAAATGCCCTACCTAGTGAAAAATGGCATAAAATCAGAAATGTTTGGCAAATATATAATTAGTGATACAAGTACAAATAGTGTAGGTCCTGAATTATTGAGGAGGTTCAATGTTCATCTATTTTATATACTTAACCACTTAATGTTGTATAAAATGTATATTAATTATTAGCCCATGTACGCTATAACAAAGCTGGTCACAGTTATGAATCATGGAAGTACAAAACACGGATTCATACTGCGTAACGCGTAAAACAAACGGAGAAAACAGAGTATCTATAGTTTGTATCCACTTAAAATTCTTTAATATTGATTTATTTAAGTGTTTTTATTGTAATATTATATTTCATAGAAAAAATGTTGATATTCTCCGATTCTTATCATAATAGTAATCTAAACTGAATTTTCCATTCATTATGCAAATTTAATTGTAAATTGGAATTTAGTACATACTTTATAATATATTTTCACAGTAAATCTAGACCATTTTGTCCAACATGTGGTAGGTATGGTACCTCTTTACGTCATACATCTTCTGATATTTAAGCCCAGAACCAATTCATAATTACGTCATTTTATATATTATATATGTATTGTATGTATTGATAGCGTTTAATAGCATGCACGTTTATTCAAACAATAGAGTATGGCATTTTTGCTTGTTTATTTTTCATAGAGATAATATTATATTATATTGCTGCTAAGTATAATGGCTAACGATAAGCGTGAAAATGCAAGGTGTCTAGCCGTCTAGGTTCGTTATTAATTAGTGACTATTCAGTATCTACTGTCACTATTTATATGGTACAATTTTTCATTATTTATATTCATAAAAAAAAATCCACTGCACTTACAATAAACTAGCGACAAATTAAGTAATGCATAATATTATGCACATTGAACACAGTCTCTGTAGTGACTTTATTACAGAAAGTCATCAAATAAGTTAATATACGAATAAGGTTTTTTTACTTCCAATTATACAAAATATATTAAATACTAAATTTATTATAATATAATATTTAAAAATTCAAATTTTATGCAAACAATCGATTTTAAGAATCTCATGATCATTTTAGCCTTTAGGTTAAAGTATCGTAATAAATATTTACACATATTATGTATAGGTAGTATGCATTATGTATATTACAAATATTATAAAATATATAACAGCCAATGAAATAACCTAACATGCTTTAATATTAAGATGATAAACTTTTATTGGTGTGCTTAATCCCAGGTATGGATTCAAAGCAAAGGTCTGAGGGAGGGGGAAAATAATACATATACAATATACATTGATTATTAATACAGTATTCATAAGTATTTATATCAATGGAAGAATCTTATAGTAGTCACTTTTATATCTGGGGGTGGTGAGGGGGGCTGGATCCCTGCTTAATCTTCATTCTCAAATAACACTTTATTAGCAGCTATATAATGTATACAAAATATAATTACTTCAATTATTTTTTTAAATTATATCTCTCCACATGAAAAAGTTCCAAATATATTATGCACTGTTTGCGTAGTATTCTAGATAGAAATCCAATAATGAAATCAATGTCGTGTACGAATAAATAATAAATATTACTATTATTATTATTTTCAGAAGACAGCGCGAGACGTATAGATCGAAACAATACAAAACCAATATTATGTTATATTGGTATACGCTGTATACGTGTATAAGGTATAACACATATCGAATATTAAATATAGTAATAAGGTCGTTTTATATGTACTTATTAATTTTGCGTTCAACTTTCTATTTCAATTGGAGTTAAAATGACAACTAGAATAATGGAATTGTATTTTATGTATTTATTCTCTGTTGATATTATGTTATCCATTTTCGGTGCCTATATAGGTAGTAGATATGAATCAATGTATCATAATATAATAATATGTCCATAGGCCACCTGTGGGTATGTATACACGTTTTTGTTTTTTCCCGAAACTATCAAATTTTATTCAGTCGACTCAAAGTATAAATATTATAATGAGTATATCACATCAATATCATATACGGACACGTCAAAATAAATATCCAACCATTTAGTGTTGTGCGTATTGATAGGTATAGTATAATTAATATTATAGTTTTCAAACATAACACTCACTCAAACGACGTACGTATTAATATTAAATATTCAATACGCCCTCCCCCCAACTCTGCAGCATGTACCAGATACCAGGTTTACAATATAACATATTAATATATTATACCTATTATAGCTACATCAGTTTCGTTTCGATATATTTGCCTATACCAACCGTTCCTCACAAATCACAATGGCCACGCGCATAATGATGATTGCAGCTTCGGAAACGGATGTTACAATGCAATGTAGTAATAACATATACTATGTATATTATATTATACAGAGCGCGTGGAATCATACATACAATAATTTTAATAATAATAATAATAATAATAATAATACAATAGTAGGACATACACAATATAATATAGGTTTATATTATATATAACAAAATATTCGTGTGTCGCGTATGTGCTTATGTGCAATACATAGCTGAATAAAGAAGAGCGACTCTCAAAATCGTGTCTGTGTATAATCTCAACATAATGATAATAATAGTACACTGTGTGCTACATTATAATATAAATCTACATAAAAGTAAAATGATTTCACCTAAAACCGTTTTTCACGAGGGTTTGCCCAAACTATAAAGTCTTTACACATATGAGTAAACGTTTTTGACCAAAATAGTTTTATTTAAATATATAAAACTAATAATTATTATTACGATTACATCCGTCATCTAATCGATCGCGTTAATGCCTGGAATTGAATAAAGATGTGTTTTTGACGTCAATATATTACTGTTTATCTGTAACTTTTTGTTTTTCCCGGCTATTATGAATGAACCGGATATTAAAAAATACCTAGTGCATTTACTTTTGACCACCCAAAGTACATATTAACTATAGATCCAATTTTATATCAAAAACCATTCTCAAAGTTGAAGATTATTAAAGCATTAACTGCTCAAAAATGTGATAACAGACACACAAAAATTGTTTTTTTTTTATAATATCAAAAGACGTATTATTTTTAAACTAATAGATTCATTTATTGGTCTTCTCAGAATCTGAAACACATAATATGTATGAAATTAAATCCTACTTTAAGATTCTGTCATATTATCATAAAGGTATAATATTAGAACTACTCACGTGTTTACGTGTGTTTTTTGAGTGCCATTAAAATATTATATAAATACGTCTATCAATTTTTGTATTGTAATCTGTGAGCAATAGACTGTAGACTGAGCACTATACTATATAAATGTGACCTAAATATTATATCACAATTCATAGTATCATAATATTATTTACTTATAATATTTCATAATACATAGATAAAATACTGTTATATGATCATCTAAAGATAGATACATGAAAATCAGGTAAGTGTACCCGATTAATACAAAGTTTTATGACGATAATACAAGTACACTGTTCTTTTTCAAAGTTACGGTTTTGCGTCTGTCGACATTTGTAACACCCTGAAATTTATATAAATAGTACATATTATATCATAATATATGACATTAAACCATATTTTATCAATTCGTTATTTAAATTTTATTTGAAAATTAGTTTTGACAAAATTAAACCGCGTGTTATATGTTTATTTTATTTATATGTACATTGCTTGTACATGCTGTACACGAGAACTGTGATCCTTATAGTAAAATCATTAACCAGAGTATAAAAATTAAAATTAATTTTATAAGTAATAGGTAATAACGATAATTTGTTTCACTGCGTCATATTCCATTTGAAAGATACGCAATATAAAAATTTCATACTACTACAGTTCGAAAACCACAGTATAATGACTATAATGAATCTGTTATACAATGCTCATTTTCCATTACGCCGATGGTTAGCTCTATATACGCGTGAACTGCTCACAGTAAGTCTATGCCTATATATTCTGCGCAGTCTACAAATATCAATATAGAGCTATAAAACAATCCAATTGATACTTATCATATTTATTATGGATTATGATTGATTAATGATTATATATAGATACGGTCAATTATTACCAAAAAAACATGTATAACAGTTGATAAGATTAAAAAAGACATACGTCAATAACAAAGAGTTTGAGCAACAACACCTTGATCAACATGTCTCAGGTCAATTTCAATTCAGTTGAGACAAGTACATAATAATATTATATATATTATATAAGTGCAACACAAACGCACGAGTTAAAACATCAATTTTTTTTTTTTTTTGGTTGTTTAAAATAAAAAAACTAGATATTCGGTCGATCTCTATAATCGATATATCTCTATTATCTATCTCCATTATAATCGATATAATATTTTAGTCTAATACGCGATCACGTTTCATGGTGTATGGCAATTATTATTGACGACGATAGTCACCCTTTGACAATAAAAAAAATGGGATTTAATCGTTATACGCCGTGGCCCCGATCGAAATCGATCACCTACGGATGTTGGCAATTTTCGGGAATTCCGGCTGTTACATAAACTTGTCTGGACAGAATCAAACAATGTTCTGTGAAAGTCTAGATTGCTTTCTAGATTGTTTCCCAATTAAATTAGTAGTAAAACTATTTTTGAAGACACACCGCGGCGCAAGGCGACAACGTCGGCGGCGGTCACGGGTTACAGTACCTATTGATGATGGCTGCATTTATATCTCACCGACCGTTGACCAAAAGCGTTCAATATTAAATCATCGATCATCACCCACAAATATATTGTCAATGGTTTCTGTTTTGTATTTAAAAACCACAATACAGTTTAAATAATCACTTTCGCACGTTAAATCGCTTCAGTGCTAAAATCTCGTATTATATATTCTGTTCTGCTTCTCAATTATTCTCTAAAACAGTTATACAATATTTAGATATAATTGTAATCACTAATGTTGGCCACTTATAATCACATACACACTGGTTGGATTTTGGATTTTGGATCCATACATTTAGTATTTAGAGTGGGTAATCGCACATATTGGATAATAATTAATAAACAAAAAATTATAGCACGCCATAGCCCATGGTTTCCGTTGACGCGTATCAAAACGTCACGATCGGAAGAGCAGAATCCGACGTGTTACATTTTAGTTCTCAAGTTTTGTGAATTATTAAAGGGACGTATTAACTATAGTCAAAAGAACAAATAGGTCTGCTAATTTCTGAAGAAGTTGACCATCACTATACTTAGTTTATATATTCTATAATATTATATTTTAAAGAACTTTGTCGCACAATGATAGAAACAATAATAGAATATACTTACATCAAACTATCAAAAATGTTCTCTAGACAGCCATTAAATAACATATGGGTATAAATTGAAAATTTGTGATATTTCTATAATTAATTAATATAATTTTAGATGGGGATTTATTTACCTTCTATTTAAATGAAGATTGATTAATTTTATATCGTTATAACATTTAAAGCATATTTTAATTTGTAATATATATTGTTAATTACCCACGATAACTATATTTTTAGGTGACTCAAGATAAAACGCAAATTGAAATATAAACTAGAAAGTTAATCAAAATTTAATATGATCAATCATTTTATTTAAAGCATTTAATAACTTATTAAACTTTCGCCGATTTATTACTAACGCGAAATAGAGACTTAAGTTTTTAGGTACTTTGTACGTTTAAAAGTAAACACTATTTCAACTACCTTTAATCTATAGTATATATAGACTCAATACAATATATAATATACTCGTATTATATTTATTTATATGTATAATTTATTTTTAAAGAGCACAACTTTTTAAATTAATGAGTTTTTATGGTTTTTATTGAATTATAGTTAATAAACAAAAACAGATAGATTTGATCATAAAACATAATTAAACTAAACAAAAAAAAAAAAACTCAAATTTATCGCAGTGTAAAAATATTATCACTATTAATAATATTACAATTTTTGTTTCATTCGTGTTTAACATGGATTGCGGGGCATACCTTTATTATTTTAATAGTTTTTATTGAAGCTATATACTGCATGCACGTCTCTGTACTACTAATTAGTGATTAAACTGCATATAAAATTTATCTACACGAAAGTCTAAAGGAGTAAAACTGGTTGAATACTGTAATGCTCCCGCATTGTTTCAAAACTACTTTTCTATTTAGAACGAATAATAATTATAATAAAAAGCAACAATAAATTATAATGTGCAAAATTCAAGAAAAAGTCTGAATTCGCACGACTGCATGTGTATATCTAAAAGGATTGAAATCTATAATAATATAATGTTTGCAATTTGTGAAGAGGCGCTTCGGTGATAATGGTCAATGGTCGACGGAATGGTCGTATATCGTGTATTCGTGTGTGCGCGGTATACAGTGAGACAAGATAATAAACATAATTACCTGTTATTAGGATTTCTTTTAAGTAGTCATTTAAACCAATTGGGCCTTCCTTTTATAACGGTAAGTAGATTATCTGCTGCGGGATGATTGATTTGTGCGTAATTGACAGTTCGACGAGTCAGATACCTATATGGTCGACATATCTGGCATAATAATATAATATGAATACATAGTACAAAATAATACATATAATAATATGTAAACGAACTCGATTAACTTTGATTTATTTAAATAGAAAATTGTTTTCTTATAGATGCATGGCATTGTACAATATATTAATGCACGCATCTAGAATATATAGTGATTTTTTTTTTTTGCACAAGACTATAAAAGAGGAATTATGAGAATATTTCGAAATCGATTAAAAAATTGCTGCACTGACATAGGAGGTATAGATAGTAGGATATATCTATAATATAATATAGGTACGCTTTAATAATATTATAAAAATCATCGCGATAGTATCCAAACAAAACGTCCTGCACGTTATTTGATCACGCCGTTAATAGTAACAATAGTAATACGATTTATTATCGTAATTATGTCGTCAATAAAGAGAGATAGAATATTCGCAAATCACGATTGGCGCCGGAAGGATTTAAGGGAAAAAACGCACGCACACGTCTTTTGTACAATCATACACACAGTCCACGTGCTGAATTAAAAGTAATAATAACAATAATAATAATAGTTGCAAGTACCAATGACCCATTCATTAAAAAGAAAATATTTATTACGTTTCACCTGATTATTGTGACGACGATGCGGATTTAAAAACATTCGTTAGTAGTATTTTTTTTTAATAATTGTTATATGATATAATAAATAATACTGGTAAACAAATTCTAAGTGCATGTACTCGTAATAATAATAAATAATAATAAGTTTAGTTAAGCCACAAATAGGACGCGTTGTGTCCACGGAACTACGTTTCGACTGTATATTCATTTTTATAGGAACTCTAGTCAGTATAGAAAACGATTAGATGCATCGATCAATAGTCGAGTTCATTGTTGTGTACGACTTATAGCGAGCATTGAAAATATTGTACATTATGTTTGTTTATAGTAATCCTTTTAAAATTTTTCAGTTTTATTTTACTTTTAGAAGTTAAAGTGAATGCAAACAGCGGAGAAAGGCGTCAGTCTTTGTGCAATAGAAATTGCTCATTACGAAGTTTGATTTGAACCATCAATAATTTTTTTTGTTCATCGAAAAAATGAGTTAAGTGTCATAATTTAAATACTTGGGTTCGTTATTATTTTATATAAGAACCTATCGCTTGTTAGGTACTAGCTATATTATAATTATTTATAATTTTTGAAACAGCATCTACGTTTTAACATACAACATGTGATAATATTTATTCACGCTTATATGCATATTAAATTATAATAGCGTGTAATACATGTTCAGCAATCATTCACTGATTAAACTGTCTTAATTTCAAAATAAAAACATATTATTTAGTGTTAATTATTATTGTTTAATAAAATGTCTTCAATAGAACAAAGATTTAGAAGATTAGAATTGTAGCAGTTCAAAACTTTAACTGTTGTTTGGATAAACTGATAAACATAATAAATCTGAATAAGTGTTAAAAGTTTTCGCTGAATCCTTTAAATTTATTTTCTATTTATATTTAATATTTGTTTGAAAACTAAAACTACTGTTTGCTAAAATTTTATGAAAATCTTTGATAAATATGTAACTTTTATGTATGTATAATGTATATTTATTACTTTTAAATTACGTATAAATATATATATATTTTTTAAAAGTGGGATAAGTGGGTACCGCATTGATGTACAGTTGTTGTCGAGTGCGTTATTGTAATGGATATGCTAAATTTGAATTCAATGATAAATCATTATATACGAAAAAAGATTCTGAGCTGATACGGTGTGTCAGCATAGTATACTTTATAACAATATTATCGTTTTAGTAATAATAGATAGTTTGAATTAATTTTGGCCAAAAAATTACATTTGCATATTATCAACAATTATTATTGTAAATGTTAATGTATATTTTTTCTAAAAATTCCAATCTTTATAGCTTGTAGTTAAGTTTTATAAATAAAATTAAAGAAAAATGTGATTCACAAAGAAAATTTTTGATTTTTTATTTCTGTAACCAATGGCAACTATTAATTAACAAATAAAATTTAAAACTTTCATCGTGAATGTCTTTTTTATTTATTTTTTTTCTTGTTATTCCAGACGCATTTAAAAACTACTAAAAATCTCTTATTTTTCATCTTTAAAGTATAAATTAGATTCAATTTCCTATGAGAAAAGATGCTGAAGTAAAAAATTGGAGCATTTTTACTGCTGCAAAAAGTGATGATAGACAGGAAAAAAACACACATCATTGTAAAATTAATACATTCTTTCCTCTGTTCAATATCTAAATTAATAATCATAGTTTGAATAATATTTACTTAAGAGGTATATGTTAATTTTATAATACATAATGATTGTAAAATATTTCACATAAATTCTAATATCGTATTCTGATTTTTGCGAAAAAAATGACTTATATAATTCAATTTAATTACAATCTTTTAAATTAAGAAGTAATGTATAATAACTCAACAATTTAAAAAAAAAGTTTAATTTTTTTAGTAAAGTATCTACTTATGACTTATCCTTTTAAAATAATAACGACTAATGAATTGAAGATTTGATTATCGGATGACAAAATAATATATAAATATACCAATTTGGCAACGTATACGTATATAGTAGGTACTACCTAAAACTTCATACACTAACTTTATTATAATATATTATTATACATGTGCGTACCTACATCATTATAAACAAAAACAAATCAAAATGTCTACAGGCTCCTATAGTTAATAGACTTTAACGACTGGTTCATTTTACGACTGATGTTGTGCATATTATAGAGTATCGTTTTTATTTTTATTTTTCATTTTACGATATGCATTGGATTTTTGGAATCGTTTAGTATTTGACAGCCGCATAGGATGTACGGTTGGATGATATCCGGCAGAAATTTTTCAATCCGACCGCAGGCTGTCTCGGACATTGGAAAGCATTATTATTTTTGTATACGGTGAAATTAAAAGCAAAACACAAAAAAAAAAAATGTGAAAAATAACTCCCGCGGATCGATTATTGGATTTTTCATGGTAGCTAACACGATTTTAATATGGATGAAATTGAAAAATTATGTCTATCGAATGCAAACCATTGAAATGGATTAAACTTCCGGAAAGTATTAATTAAGTACCATTAATAATATTTACGATTTTACAAATTCGCTTATATTATTGTACATACATTTGTACTATCAAATTATAAAATTATAAATAAATTATTTATAAAAATAGTTTATATATATTAAATTATAACAATTGAATTGAATATTTGGATGCTCACGTTATTAAATGATATTGTAATATCGCTATGGCGTAAATATAATAAAAGAGAAGATAACCATCTGAATTAAATAATCACTTTATTATATATATATATATATATATATAGATCTAATAATAATGTTTATACACTGTTTTAAATGCTGCTCAATTTATTTTTTTTTTGAAAAAAAATTTTGGTTATTAATTTTTATATTTATATTTGGTCGTATACACATACCTACATTGATTACATTGGTCAGCGAAGTATAAAATCGAAATCATACTTAAAATATTTTTTAGATTATAATAAAAAATAATTAAATTCATAAGTTGTTATAATAATTATATCCCAGGAATCAAAAATAGTTTTCAATTTCAGATATTTAACAATAAATGTTTAGAAAAAATGTAATTATTTGAAACAATGTTCTTAAAGACGCAGCAAATGTTTTTCATTATAACTTATAAATCATGTTTATTTTAGTATTTAGCGGTACCTATACTTACGTTTGTTTTTCATATTTGTGTTTCGATTTCACAATAAACTAAAAAAGGATTCAGAATACGCAGATAAATATTAAATTAATCTTAAATAATAAAAATAAAGTCAGGAAATTAATAAATGCCCATAAGAACTTGTAGTATATGTAAGTCGTAAGTAGAAATAAATATTTTGACAAAATAGAAATAATTATTATATCAATTAAATATTATGCTACCATAGTAAAAAGTATAAAGATAGTATAAATATTTTGATTTTATGAATATAAATAAGTCAAAATCATTATTTTATGAATTCAATACATATAATTTTACAATTCTGATAATAGTTACTTAAAATAAAGATTAGTTCTCAGTTCAGTTTACACTGTAACAGTAACACGGTGAGGAAATGAGGACAACTATGAAAAAATGTGTTGTTTGATCGTTTTTATCGTCTATATTAACTCGACTAAAAAAATTATTTCTTCAATTTTAGCATTTTTAGCGTTATTTGTATTGAAATAAAAAAAAAAAATTCTTTATCATAAGTTTCGAAAACAAAATCCAAAACTCCAAGAAAAAATGTTTTATGTATTTAAATATTTTGAAAGACCCCATATATTATATATAATACTTAGACCTTTAAAAATAATTTTGAAATTTAAACAAAAATAATATATTTTTTTTATCTCAGTTACAATACACAAAAACTTAGATCAACTTGTATCAGTTTACAAAGATAAGATTAAAGTAGGTATCTTAAACAATATTGAAAAAAAATCAGAATTTGATAGATAATGAAAAGCTTCGTGACTTTTTTTTAAAAATTTTCTTAATATGATATTATTGTAATATTGTATCTAATATACTAATACCTATTATTAGCTATTTTTATATGATACATGGCGATGTATGCTTGCCTTTTATTAATATTAATAGTATTGGACTTCTATTAGGATACAACTTTAGCTTCAATAGTTACAATACAATTATTTAAACATAAAGCCTAATAATATATAAGTAACAGATATAATTTTTTTTTATCAATTTTTCTCTTATATTTTGTTGAATTAAATGTTTTTTAGTATAAAATATTATTAACTCACCAAAAAGCTCATAATTTGCTGAAGTTTGGATACATTCACAATCATCGCGTCACGTGTGCTCGCACTATGTAGGTACCTATACTTTTCAAAATATAATTATTACTGCAATATCTTTGTTTACAAACACTTGCAGCGTAATAAATGGTCTAATACACGTGTATTAAACTATTATAAATATGTGTATTTTTATAAAAAATACGGATAAACGAATAATTAAAAATTATTATAACAGTTGAACCGAAAACAAATTAAACCGACAACATGTCTAATAAACACGACTAATAATAATATTTAAGTATACGTTTATGGAAACCGATCGAGTCCAGAATTCAGCAGCGGTCATGGTTGGGCAGCGGACCCGCCGAGTGCGTGAATGGATACCTCGTGGACCGCGGAGACTGCGTCGGATAACAACTGTGGTTCGTCGGTGGAGGTGGTGGTGGTGTTGATGGTAGTGGTGGTGGAGGAACAAGGTGCTTCGCGTTCTTGTACCAACACTCCTATCTATATGCAGTATAAACATACCGATATAAATTAGCCCACTTTTATACGTATTGTTCATTTCATCTGTAAACGTAAGTGGCCGTTAATACGTATTATGATATATATATATATATATATAATATGTGTGTGTGTGTCTGAGTTTACGTATTTTATTATAATATTTACTTGTTTAATGTATTTATGTGGGTAATAGGTAAATTTACTATTTGTATATACACTAAGAATTCTACACAGCGATACAAAAGTCATTTAAACACGTGATAATAAATAATTATAATTATTATTTATGGGTGTTATATATTAATATCCGACTGATGAGAATATTGCGTGAAAGGGAAATACACTTTTATTCTGTAGTTTTCAATAGGGTCGTTCTTTGGTTGGTGTTAGAATAATATTATAACAAATATACGGTATAATACAACACATGCCCTCGCTTTCACACTGCATGGTTAAACTCATTATAAATGTTAAAATTTATAATAGCGTTTAGTTGACTACAAACTTTGTTTATTTAAATATTTAACATTTGTGTTCATTTTAAGTTTTTGAACAAAGTAAGGCTTTTATTAGTTGTGCAAAATATGTTTTTTAGATTCTCAGCAGAGCAAAGAATGTATTGATCAATCTAGTTAGTACTTTTTACTGTTTTTAAAAGCGTTGGGAAAAACAAAAAAAAAAAAAAAGAAAAGAAGAACAGGCATTTTTACGTAAAACTGATTTTCGACAAAATCAATTTTGTTTTTTTTTTGGTGTAAATAAAAAAAAAATGTCTGTGTATACATGCAATTTTCACCAAATAATTATATTACCATTTCCTACACATCATTCAATTTTCAATATATTTTGACATTTCTTAAGCTAATTGTAAGCCTAAAAAATATTTGGTTTTTTAAATTTTTTTTTCTTTATATATCGACAAAAAAAAAATTTTCAGCAGTTCAAAAACATTAAAAGTTTAAAAGCATATTTTTTTATAAGCATTTAAAGTTCAAAATTTGACCAAAATTCATCAAAATATCGAACATATGTAAATTATTTTGTAGTTAAAAATTTATTAAATATTTAGTTTTTATGGTTAAGGATTGAAAATTTAAAACAAGTTTTTTCATAAGTAGTTAATAATGTAACAAAAAAATCAAAAAAAAAAATATATATAACATGATTGTTTTTTATAGACCTTTTAAGTTAAAATTTGATATTTAAATGAAAAATAACGATGCCAGTTTTTTCGTTGTAATTTAAAAAATTATATAATTTTTGTTAATTTATGTTAAATAAAGAGATTAATATAATCATAACTACATCAAAGAGTATTTAAGATAATGTGTAGGTATCTATAACTTACAAGTACGCATGAGAAAAGATTTGCAATTTAGACATTGAAGATAAGTGTGGGTGTACACTCACACAAGGATCACTTGGCCAGGTTGATTTTGTCTTTGGTACGATAGATTGAAAAGCGATTTTCCCCGTATTCGACGCAATGGGAAAAAAAAAACTATGCGGCAAATTTATTAGGTGAGCAGAATGATTTGGTTATTTTTCCTTATGGGTTGGTATGTTTGGGAGAAGATGATTTGGTAACGCAGAAAATCCATTAATTAATCATATTGAGGTTCACTGCTTCTGTTAATGGTATTATAACGCTGCAAGATTTTATTGTTCATATTGAATACAGTGAACAGTGTACGAGAAGAAAAGAATTTCATTATTAAAAAATCGCGATAATGAAGAACATATCAGACGATGTCCGTGTAATATCGTAGTGAGTCAACACCGAAGTAGAGTGGTATATTATAAGAGTTGTAATTTATCCAGATCTCACTGACTCGAAGAATATAAATAAAAATAAATTAACATAATAATAATTTACAAAATATGACACCGAGCGTCAAGATAGATTAATATATTGTGTAAATGCTTACCGCTAACATGAATAATTTATTATTGTCATAGATTTATTCATCTCTATTCTTGCAGAATGTTATTTTTTGAAACATCTCATTGATACATTACCACTGACCATGCCTCTTAAATATCTATATTTTTGTTCATTAAACAAATGAATGTATAAAATATGCCTTTATTTATAATTGTATTTGTGAGATTTTTTTTCAATGTAGCTTACGTGAATGCTTATACTAAAACAACTATCATTTAGTAACTAAGTAGTAAGTACTAATATTATAATGATATAACTTATAATTTATAACACAAAAACTCTGACATTCTGTCATAATCAGATAATAAATTTGTCTATTAAGATTATGTTTGGTGTTTTTGAACAATATATAGTCTAAATTCAATATTTGAAATTAAGTATATAAGTGCCTGGGATTTTAGTTCTTTTATATAATACCATTTTTTTTTTGCTTATCTCGTTTTGACGCTTATGTCTTCCACCCTTCGAATCTACCTTAGAATTGTGATAACTAAAACTAAATACTTATCTATGTAAATAAATAAATAACATATTATAAAAATATTGTTAAAATCGTAACAACCCTTTACCACATAGAGGTTAAATATTGTTTTTTTAAAACAAAATAATATAATAATATCTATTAAAAATATATGTGGCATTAAATATTATATTACTTTATTTATTATATAAGATTGATATACATAATCATAGTCATTAAATAATATCTATAACACAAAATCCAACTTTCTATTTTTTAGACTAAACTCATCAATGGCATCTGGCATAATTTTGATATTCCAGTTACAATATAATATGCCAATAAAGCCAATCCATTTAGTCTATTTTTACCCGTGCGTGATCGTTCATCTAGTCAGTACAGTTAGGATAAAGGCCTAAACATAATAAAATAATAATGATTGCAGTATAACTACCTATAATTATACATCATATTTTAAATTGTAGAATATTTCATGTTTATTTTCACGAAATCAGTATTAGGCATTTGAGCATTAGTTATTATTGTTATTTGATACTTGTCGTCACTCGTTGTCAAAATATTTGAACGTCAACTACTACGGACACGTCTTTTTCTGCATTACAAAAATACTCATCTATCTATCTAGATTATCATCCCTCATATTGTTGTAAATTATAAAATATCTGTGTTTAATTTTAATTTAGATATTATATTATATGTACGTTATAACATTATCATTATTTAGATTCCAAATTTTTATACAAATTCTTAGTTTGAATTATGTCAAAATAGATGATTTAATAAAAAAAAATGTGCAACTTTTCATTTGAATTAATATGTATACTAGGTATCTAAAAATAATACCTAAACAATGTTGGTTAAAAATATCTGGTTTTTGTATTTTTGAGCTATCCGGTGGCCTAATAGTTAACACAACTACATGCATGATTAAACTCAAAATATTACTTATTGTGATATGTGACATTGTTTCCACCATTTTTTGTAATATTTTCATCGATAAATAAATAAATCAACAAATATTGTGGTAGATATATTGTCAGTACCTGTGTTTTAAAATCTATATTGAAACATAAATTATTAGATTTCATCTTTATGATTATATTGAACATAAATTTTGATATACAGATTTTATGAGGATGTTTTATGGAATTATAAAAATTCATAGATAGATACATTTAATCGTAGAAACATCAGGCGTGGATCCGGGGAGAGAGCTAAGAGGATTTAGCCCTCCTCTCATTGAACGTGTTATATATTATATATTTATGACATATATTTATTTAAATGACATATAATTATATATTAATAAATTATATGTAAGTACTAGGTACTATGCACTAAAATTTATTTTAATTCAAAAGTGTTTTATTAAATAACTAGCTGTCCCGAGGCATTGCCTGTCCCAAAGATTTGTTTTTTTTATGAATTAATTTTACTATTACAATCATTAAAAAAAAAATGAGCCCAATCAGTCTGTCCGTTATTAAGTCATGCGCTTCTTAACAAACAGCATTTCATTTTTAACCTAATCAGTTTTCACCCTATAGTTGGGTGGTTTAACTTACCAAGATTAAAAATCCACGGTTCCCACTTTTATATAGGTATACCTATATAGCTAGACCATCAACTAACTCTTAAATCATCATCAGTCGACTGTCTAGTAGTACCTATAATAATTTATTAATAATTACAGTACCTACCTACTTACAAACAATAAGTAAACAGAATAGAAAGAAAATAGTTTTTTTTCAATAGGTAAATTTTTCATAAACAGTAATGTATATAATTATGAATGTATAAAATGAGTTATAACTTACAAGACAGTTTACTTAGTTTATTATGGGCTTACTGAATTTGTGGATTTAAAAATCAAAAGACTTATTATAAAGTGAAAACCTATAGCTTAGTGTAGTGTAACTTGTATCCTCAAAAATCAAAATCTTTCAATCTTAAATACTGTAACACCTCTAGGCTCTGGAAATAGATTGTTTAAACGTTTAAACTAGTGTTCCAACTTTTATTTAAAAACGATGATTTATGTATAGGTTGCTTAATTAAGCCCTTTAATAATTAGCCACTGCATGTTGAGTTTAATAAAACGAAGCTTGCGATACAAATAAATAACACAAGAAAGGAAAATTATTATTGTTACGTTAAATGTACATAGGGCACACAGTGGATATTATACATGTAGAATGTATACTTTTAGATGGGTACTTACAGAATCTTAGCTATTCATTATTCAAACACAAGTATTGTTATAAGTTGATAAACCGTCTAGAGTAGTATAGTTTGGGGAAATTATAAACGGTCGCGGTGCTACTACAGTCTGCTGCTTCCGGATGAAAACAAATTCATAGCATAACCAGCAAAAATGAAAATAAAAATGTCTTATGTTGTTGCATATAATGTGTTACACACACTTGTAAACAAACAACGGCCGTTATGGAGTACAAAAATTAAAATAATGACCGTAAAAAATGTCGTTTCGTTTTTTTTCATCGAATATAGTCGTGAATGCCGTACTTATTAAATTAATACCTGTACGATTATTATATAATATACCTAGTGTTATCTATCACGCTTGTCGCTGACAGCATACACTATTGCGTATGTGAAAAACAAATGGTTTGAAGGTACTCGGGTAGGCTGTATATAGGTTACATCGCTGTGTAAAACTAACGAAAATACGAAATGCACGATTAGAAGATTTTGTAGCAATATTAGCTGTACATCCAATATTATTATCCATGTTTGAACATACTCAACTTGCTGGTATATGTTACTACTCACTAAAACATAGATAAACTGTATAGGAATTTGGTTACTTAAAGTTCATGATAGTGATGGTACTTAATCAAAAGAAACAAGCCAGTCAGCGTTATAAGT
The DNA here is from genome assembly GCA_014851325.1 of Pentalonia nigronervosa. NCBI lineage: Eukaryota > Metazoa > Arthropoda > Insecta > Hemiptera > Aphididae > Pentalonia > Pentalonia nigronervosa. The sequence goes on from JACXSJ010001609.1 coordinate 40,203, forward strand.
GATCACTGATAACAAGCATAGCATAATAAATTATACACGGGACGGAGTAAAGTTGTCGCATACTATATTGTGTAATTAGTGGCGTCGAACAAAATTTTGAATGGTCTTGTCAATATCCACTGAATTTACAATTTACCCCCCTCCCCCCATCACCACTAAATTAGTAATCCTCCATAACCATTAATTATTTTACAGAAATGAGTTTATTTCAGGAATGTACATAGGCTTTTTTTTGGTTTTTTTTTTTTTTTTTTTTTGTGGGGGGGGTATATAATTATTTAAAGAACTAAGGTTCTTCCGGTATGGAAAGTATAAATGTGTAATATTATGTTATAATACATGCTTAAATTTCGATAGCTGATAAATCTCTGTCTTTATACCGTGATTTGAGAACTATTTTACCTAGTCGTATTATATTAGTAGAAAAACACGAATACAAGATACTTTTTCTTCGATATCATTTAAATAAGTACCTACTTAAATAATAATAATTATTATATGGACAGATTATAGTTTATAGTTTGTAAGATTAATTCACTCGTTACTCGTATACCAGACCCACCACCTCTAAAACTTTAGCCTGGTCATGACCAGAATTGAACGTCTAGTTCGGCGCCACTGTGTGCAATAATAAACAATACTTGGTGCATAGCTAAATAGTTGGATATAGTAGGTATAAGGTATATTTTACATCGCACAACAAACACAGCGTTGACGTCCGATTCTGGGAAACGGTGAAAATAATATTATATTATTATTTCGGTAATACACAATGACAATAATAACGAAGAATAATGGGGATCGACGTCGTCTGCCGGTCACAGTGACGTCATGATTTATTATTTCGTAAACGAAACGGAACCAATCGGTAATGTGACCAGCGCGGCGCACCGACAGCATCATAGACGTCATATAATAATATTGTGCATTTCAAAATATTGCAATGATTCTAAGCCACCGCCAGTAACCATCAGAGAATTATTAGACATTCTATTTCAAGACTGTTTTTGAATGTGTACTGTATTGGTATTTGGTACATGTAGGTATACATTTTTATATGGCCATCAGGCATCTGTGTACACGAAAAACATTGAAGAATATATTCTAGGGACTACAGTAAGTAATAATCATTATCCAATAAGTTATACTTAACGTACGTTTGGCCAGCTCCCCCCCCCCCCACAAGGAAAATCTATAAACAAACTATGCAGATATTTAGCACGTAATTTGCACGAATTCGCAAGCCTAGTTTGGGAATTCATACGGTCTTCCTTCCCCTCCAAAAACAAAAAATTCATGAGGGGATTAAACTAGGCTTGCGAATTTGCACTACCTTCAAAAAATTAATTTCGCAGTTGGTTTTTTATAATTACCATCTAAAATTTGCAAGTTCCTTAGTTGTTTTCAAATTATCTTTTTTTTTCTTTTGTAAGTATTTAACAGGTTTGCTGTAGATTGGAAGTCTTAAATATTAAGTTTCTATATATATTCGTGTAGAAATGCGCATCATGTTTTATATAACTATTTTCTTAACTACCTACCCATTTGTTTTCAAATTATTATTTTTATTTTATAAACACAATATAATGTATGTGGTATAACCTGTCTAGAGGGACACACGTTTAAACTTACGATATATTATATATTTTTTGTATGCGTTCGTCGATTCTACGCTTACCCCTTCTAAGCTAGAATAACTCAAAAATTATATATACCGTGAAACTATTCAGTTTAATATAACCTTATTGACACATAGTAAAATTGATTTTAAATTCTAGAATTTACAATCCGATGATATTACGTATATCCCGAAAATGTTCCTTTTAAAAGGTAAGAACATAAAGTGACTGAAATAAATTCATTAAATGTATAAATGTTTATTTTCACCATAATGAATGTAACGATTTGGAGTATCAGTTTATTTGTAGTTTGTTGTTTGGTAGTTCAGTGTATATTTATTATTTTCATTGAAATATATATATATTTAAACATATTAGTATGGTGTTAATAGTGTCGTATAGCTATTTTTAGTTTGGTATATTTTAATTTTATTCATAAATAATTGTTGCTTCTGTTAAATCTAAAACTGATTATAAAAGTGGTTTTCATGTTTGGGTGGTGGGAGACACATGTCTGCAACTCCCTACCTATTTTTTGATACCATGTTAAATGAAAACGTATGCAAATTATAAAAGTTGGTATGCGAATATATGTTAATTGCATGGTAAATATTTGCTAAAAAAAAAAATTTGAAAATTTCAATGTGGGGGACTGGGGACACGAATGTCTAAATAGTCGAAAATGTGTAGTTACACCGCCGATTGCAGTTGAGGCGATCATTTTATTTAAAGACAGAGTAATTACTTCTTTAAAGGATAGTGAACCACTTAATTATAGTTATATATAGGACGGGGCATTATACCTCAAACAAAATATCTAAATATCTAAATACAAGATACATTTTAATTAGTATCTAAATAGAAGATACAAGATACATTTATAACTAGTATCTAAATAGAAGATACAAGATACATTTATTATTAGTATCTAAATTGAAGATACAAGATACATGTTTCTGAGATACATATAAGATACCAAGATACTTTATACATTTATTAATATTTATTTATTTATTTACATTAGGTACAATAAAAAAATTATATATATATATATATATATATATATTTATAAATTAGCAATGTTTATTTATTAACTATTAAATGTTTAAATTTAAGTAAATTATAAGTAGTGTTATAGTAAAAGTAATTCATATTTCATGTTTTAAAATAAATTCCTGGTTACTTTTTAAAAAGACTAATTTTTTGAAAGTATCATCTGACATACTAGATCTACATGGAGAATGAATAAGCCCAGCAAATGAAAATAATAGTCTTTTAACAATAGCTGAAGTGGTTAGGCTCGTGTTATATTTTATAAATATATTTTTTTTTTATTTTCGGATAGTTATTTAAGCAACTAAGTTTTTTATTTTTATCATTTAAAAACTTATAAATTCAAGTTTATAGAAAATATGAATCGATCGTCGGCGATCGGTGATCAACGAAGTCTTAATGCTGATATATTATCGCTAATCTGACGAGATGCCAGACACTAGTTACTTTAATCTAAGATATAAATTCATTAATATTACAAATTACAAGTTTTACCTAGCCTCCCCCCCCCTAGCCGACAACAGGGAATACTCATACCACGACTGGAAAAGGATGAAACTAGCTACGCAGAAGTTATTAAAAAACTAAAGGAGGGCATTGACCTTGATGCAATAGGCGTAAAGGTCACAGAGATGAAGCATACTAGAAGCGGAGCAATATCAATGTCAGTTGGAAAAGGGGCGGCAGGCGCCCTGGCAGCCGAGAAGCTCAAAATTGCGATTGAAGATGTCTTGTGGACAGATGCACGTGTTCGAGTAAACTCGAATTTAGTATATCTGGGAATCCAAGGAATTAGTATTGACGACGACCAAAGTGATATTCAAGAGGGAATTTCAAGAGAAGGCGTTCTTGCATCTGACTTGAAAATTAGATGGATGAAACCCACTCGTGATGGTTATCAAATATCTTCGGTTGAAATACCAGAGCATGCGGCGCTCAAGATATTGAAGAAAGGACGGATAAGGGTTGGCCTAGTATATTACAGGGTCAAACTAGAGGCTGCAAGACTCAAGAGATGTTTCCAATGCCATGGCTACGGCCATCTAGCAGCGAACTGCGCGAAGACAAGCCGCAAGGACAGGTGCATGACATGCGGAGGACAAGGCCATCATTCCAAGGATTGCCGCCCAATTGTGTATTATGTGAAGAGGTCGGAAGGAGCAGCTGGGACGATTATCCTGGAAGAGGACGTTGTGAGGCCTACAGAAGAGCTAAAGCAGAAGAGAATAAAAATAAAACTAACCGTAGTTAAGTATTAAATGTGGGTCGAAGGCCAATTTTGACAAAACAACCATTGTATGAAATTGAATATTGTGTTTTATACCAAATGTGTTTGCTTGATTTCACAATAAACGATGGGTGCCGGGCGGAAGTAATGCTAAACGGCGGTTCCCGCCCGGTGCTCGATTCAAAAGCGTGGGGAAAAGAAAGGTTAGGTTAGGTTATGTCACGCCTAAGGTCTCTGATGACTTAGGAGGGGGTGGTGTAAAAGTGATTGCCTATCCACAACTTCGTAGGTCACATAGCGATGGTTGTTGTCTGAGTTCACATCGTCCAATACTGCCCAATTCCTCACCGAGGAACCTGGCCTGAGACGAGCAAACGTCACGTCTATGATGGACTGCGTGTTGTATCTGTAATACGTCGGCGTTGTGCCAGTATTGCATACCAACAGGTCACTTGAGGCCATTAGGTCATTGAGCGAGGTACCCCTTTGGTCGTCCACCGGGCACCCCCACTCAGCCGAATGGACATTGAGGTCGCCACCCACCACCATCTGCTGTCCGGCGTGTAGTCTGATCGAGCCCTCAAGATGACCCAGGAACTCTTCATAGTCAGCTATGCTGCAGTTAGGCGTGTAATAACAGCTATAGAACACTGTAATGATATGTTCATAAATCATTATAATAAATTAATAAATTATATTAGATAAATAAATAACGGCCAGACTGTCGTGCGTAGAAATCAGACACCCCCAATAAAATCTTCATCACGGACAATAGAGACGATCCGTATTATTCGATCACGGATTAAGAAATAAGCACGTATTTGCAATGTTAAAATGTTGCACGTGTGGCTTTCTTATAGGTCGCCAGAGAAAATAAACGGTCATAAAAAGTCTGTGCCGCCGAAGAGAAATCTATCTCTTTGAGGCACGAGAGCCTTTGATAAAGCAGCCTGACTCTCTCTGGGCAGCTCATCCGTATCACCCCTACGTCAGTGCATGAGCACCGACCAACCAAGCAACAACTTCTCAATACTGAATCCACGAGCGACAACTGGACCACTTTTTTATCAACAGTAATCAGTGTGTTTCTTTTTCTTTACTTCGATTCAAGTATTTTGAGTAATTAATTCGTGTTACCTTATCTTGCTACAGTATAGTCCATAGACAACTGCCGACCAGGTAAGAGTGTAAGACACATTAAAATATTCTAATATACTACATGTATTAGATTTGCATATTAGTCACATAAAATTATGTTGTACGGTGTATTTGATTGAATTCTCGAATATACGACCTTGAGAGCCCTCCAAACATCTGGGGGAAGGTAATAACTTAATTTTACTATTTTACTGATATCATTCTCCAGCACTTATAAGTGTAGAAAATAATATCTAACGTCCATCTTAGGCTAGGCTATCTTACCTATTAAATTTACGTTATTACAACACCCATCCCGCTACACTTACCCAGGCAAATCCTACACCAGCACTGCAGGCATCTGCTGCAGGCATGTTCCGTCCCATCACCACCGCGCACCTACTTTCCTCACTGGTCACCCAGCGAGGGTAACCAGCAGGACTACACCACTGATCCGAGTCGAGGTCTGCGTCCACAGCGAGCTCGCTCACAGTGGTTGAGGTTAATCTGTAATAACCTAACCATTATCAGAGAATATCACTCCTCCTAAGCCCCATGTTCCAGTATCCCCTGGAGGGGCAAGGCTGGGAGACGACTCAAGCTCCAGCAGGCGCTGAAAAGCATCAACCGTCAGTGAATCTGTCTGGCAGGCCACCGCCTGGTGTCCACTCAGGCCGCAGCGTCTACACGCCAAACGTCTGTCCTGGCCAGAGCATGACTTGGAGTCATGGCCAAAAGCCAAACACCTGTAGCACCTAAGCCTGCACTTAACTCCTCTGACTCTGCAGTAGAAAATGCCAAGACGCAAGTGGCCCATCCCCACCGCTTTACTGGCTACATGCTGCGGTAACAATAAAAGAGCACTGCGGGTACCACCAAACATCGTGCGAAAACTCAACACTTTCACATTTTCAGGCCCAATACCCACCTCCCTACAAAAGGAGTCGAGTAGTTCACCATTTGTGGTTAAACAATCAAGGCCCCGCACCTCGATCAACGCTCGGCTACCAAGGTACCAAACACCTGCACCAGTACCGCAAGAACGTACAACTTCTTTACGAACAATATCTACTGCTTCGGCACCACCACGCACCTCTATCAATAAGTCACCCCCTCTGGTGTCCCTCAGTTTGGAGATTGAATTGCCAGTGACAATTGGGTCCACTACCGCCTTAACACGGCCTAGCAGCTCGGCAAAGGTTTCCTGACCCTTCTTGATGACAACCGCACAAGGGCGAGTTCTTGTGTGGTTCTTCAGCAAGCCACGGGTACTAGCCTGGAAGGAGGGGGGACAATGTACCTGCTACATTTCTCCTTCGGCTTCTTTTCCTCCCGGCCACTGTTGACCAGCCACAGACCGTACCATCAATCGGGGCTGTGCCACCATCGGGATTTGCAACTGCGCTCACGCCAGACCTAGTTATGCCGGACTTGCCATCATCTGCCTTTCCGCACAACGGGCCTAGCAAAACAGAAGAGTAGCTGGGGGCACATGCGTGAGGCTGCGGCTGGCGCTCCTGAGAGATCAGTAAGGACAGTTTATGAATTTCCAAGCTCTATAGTGCGATAAGCACTTTGATCTCTACGATGTTGTTAACAGGGGACTCAGTGGAGGAGGGGTGCAGTTCCACACTCTGTCTGAGTGCCCAAGAAAGCAACAGGAGTGATGGGCTTTGTACGATTTTTTGATTTGATATAATGCCCCACCAGCAGGTCTACCCGGGACAAACCCTCCTTCAATTGCTTGTGGACATTTTTGGTCTCGCATGCAAAAGTGGACAAGCTCTTCACGTACCTCACAATTTGGTCCAGGAGTTCTCTCTCGCCTAACTTACTAATCTGCGTACTCCAGGATGAAGACCGTTGAGGAGCAGCGGAGACTGGCGCCTGAACAGGGTTCCTAGCCTTCAGCCGTTGCGTGGCAACCTCAGACACGTCTGACATTGCACTAGTAACATTTAGAGACGCGGGGGCTAGGCCGGCTACCCCTACGCTCTCGCGGTCGCATGATGACGACGGCTGTTGGCCCACTTCCTTGGTCACGGCTTTGACGCCGCTCCCACCCACAACCGCCGGCACCTGAGGCTCCGCAACCTCTGGTGAGTAGTATAAATTTGTATGTTCACAGTCATTCCGTTTTTTTTACTCGGTAATTTCATGAAGCTCAAGGGGGAATGTTCTCCTTGAAGACACTGATTTTACCGTATTACACATCACAGGGAGATTACACAGTCGTTGTTCACACATTTCCCCCTTGCACAAAAATATTTACCGTATTACATTTTACAGGGAGATTTCAAAAATTTTGTCCACGATTTTCTCCCTTGCGTAAAAAAATTACCGTATTCCAAAATTACAGGGAAATTAGACACATGAAAATGGTTTTTTTTGGTAGGGAGGTGCTATGTACCGGGCGCTACATAACTTTTATGACTATTAATAAAAACAGCAATGACCTCGAGGGTAAGGGGGAACGATGTACGTTTCAACATATACCACTATATAAATAATAACTAAACCGTAGTCACATTGGGAAAAGACAAAGTTAGACCGACTATAAATTAACATAGGAAATTCTGAGAATAGGACCAGAGAAATCGCACACCTAATACGGGCAAATAATAAAACACGCTCAAGAATACGCTAGGGCGAGACTAATCAGCAGCAAGCTAATAATGCTCGAATCACGAATGTCGGGCTTGATAATAAAAAGCGGCCTCGAACGACCAGTGATTCCGAGAAATTATCTAACTAAATAGGGACGAGTGAATTAAATAATATAATATCATTTTACGATATTATATTATATTACTAAAAATACTGGGAATTGAGATAATGTATGGACTAGTCGCATCCGGCGAGTTATCGCCACTCGACGACAAAGCGTGGGCAGATGGCATTTCCTGGAATTAACGAAATCATACACGATAAAACAAATGAGGTCAAGGCTATCTTGTTAGGACACGTCGGTACCGATAGGAAGAGTAGCCAATATATAAGGGAGTCCGAATCGGCATCAATTCAGACGTGATTCTACCAGGCTACAAGTACCTCCACGCCAGTCGATTTTCTGAATTATAATAAACCAGTCATTAAAATATTAAACAGTTTTTACAATTTATTTCAACACCGCGATTTCAAAGCTCCTTTGCGTCCATCACAAACCTCGTCCTCTGATTGGTCCACAACACACTTGTTGAATTTTTATAGTGTTGAGTATATTTTCACATAATATATTTTTATTTAATTCTTGAGCGTGGATAAGTATATTTTGACCTGATGGTTCATTAGTATTGATATGTACTGGAATTATGAGTTCACTACGAGCTGTTATGACGTTTGAGTTTTCATTCCTGATAGACAATTCTTCGTTTCCTGCGTCGATGATAATCCTATTGGCCTTTAGAAACGGGTTTCCCAATATTCCATCACCTATTATAGGAAATGTTGAATTTACTACTTGAAACTCAGTTTCATATGTTTCGTTAGCTATCGATACTGTTAGTACTGTACTTCCCAGTGTACATACTAATATATCATTTATGCCTTGCATATTATAAAGTTTTTTATCTGATACCTGGACATCATCCTGAAATGTGTTTAATTTAATAAGATTTAGTTCTGAAACCGTGCCTAAAAGTAAATTTATTTTGTGATTTATACATTGTGGTATTTCGCATATAGCATGATTATTTTTTAATTTCACTTTAAAACTTAAAATATTTAATTTTGGGTGATTGCTTTTAATTCGCGAACCAGACGAACACCCGCTTTGCTCGGTTCCTTGTCGTTTCCCGACGTTGTTTGTTGATTATTATTATTCTGATTTCCTTTTCGTGCAACCGAATTTTTTTTCTTATAGCATTTTTCTAGAGCGTGCCCCGTTCTCTTACAATACACACATGTTGGTTTCCTTGTTTGGTTCTCTTTATTTTGCTTGTATTGTTGACCTGTATCCACTGTACGATTGGCATATCTGCATTCGCTTGTGTTATGGTTATTTCTTCGACAGTTTTTACAATATTTGTTGCTATTACTGTTATTGGATTTGTTATATAATAAACGTTGTTTCCCTTTATTAGATTGGTATATTTTGTCTTCTTCTATACTATCTTTAATAGCTTCTTCCAACGATGAGTGATTTTTTGCCTTTATCACTCCATGAATAGAAGATGGCAGACCCTCCACATACGTGGTTAAGGTGATCTCTTTTATATATTCGTGAAGTACTTTGGCATCTGTGGGGGACCTTTTAGCAGTGCTAACATTGCACAGTTCGTGTAGAAGTACTTTTACCTTGAAGAGTTTTCCTGTACTGTTACTGTTCTCCAGTTTTGTGTCCGGTTGTGGTTAACTCTAATTGTAAATATCCTGGGGTCCTCTTCGCACAAAACGTTATTTCCAATAATTCCCTTAACGCTTCTCACGATTTCACTTCTCGGTGTTGCGTCGCTCCGAAAGCTTTTCCCGTTAATTTAGTTAAAATTGCCTGTAGAAGTATAGGACGACAGTCTTCACTAACTGTTTTTGATACGAAGTCACAAGTACTGAAAAATGGGTACACTTCTTGTGCACACTCTCCATTAAACTTGGGTATAAGATTTATGGCGGTCTCAAAGAACAACGCTACTGCTGGTTTGTTTGTCATTACGATTTCTGGTTTTAAAATAGGAGTACTATCTTCTAAATTTATTAAAGAAATTATGAACCTAGGCTATTAGAACGCCTACGTAAGTTTCGTGTTTTAGATCTCGTTTCCCTACTAGGAATGTCGGGTAAGTTTGCTCTAACGTTACGGGGTGGAATATATTCAGGATCTTGCTCAGAATGATCGGAATTGCCATCGTTACTACTATCTGTATATGTTATCATGCAATATTATATTTTTCTAATTTAATATTAACAAAATGTATAGTGTTTAGTTATTTAAAAGTATTTATTTTATATAAAAATAATTCTGCTTATGCTTCTATAGATTTATCGTTAAAAAAAAATTAATTACTTACAGTAAATTTCATATGAAATTATGTGTGTACTGTACATATTGTATTTACTCTTTCGATTGACGCTGCTTGGCTCTGCCGGGTGTGACCCACTTACGTTGACGGACAATGTCAAGGCTAAAAGATGTCTTATGGCGGTGATGATTGTTATGACGGCAGCTTCGACGGTGGCGACTTCGATGATGACAGTGTTTTGACTTAGTGTCTCTTACGGTGTAACGTAGATAGGACGAACAGCGGGCACGTTGTCCTCACTAGAAATGTTTTAAAGTGCCTCAGAGTATCGTTATTACCGGATGCCATGTCAGATAATTTGATGAAGTCAGCCAAAAATTGTCGTTATACAATTTGAAGAACTAGGCTGCATATGAATGCGTGTGGTATACCATATACGCACATATATAAGGACACTTGTAATGTATTGACATATATAAATTATGATTATATATATGTATAATTAGACGTACTAGACGCATTTGAGAACACTATTGAGTATTGACATATATCGAGGAATATATATGTATATGAAAATACGTGTTAAATGAATTTTGAAGACACCTAACGGTGTACGAACGTGTTTTATTAAATTGTAATATAAGTTTATCGTGATTTAGTCACCTGACCTTTTGACAGAATGTGTAATGTTGAAGTTTTCCAAAAGAGCAACGCTGCCACCAGTTGATGTGGACGATAGTTCTGATTGAACAGATGCCTTCCGTTGTCCGTCAGTCTTGGTTTAATTCCAAATTTGACGATGGTTAAGTTAATTTTGAGTTCGCACTTAAGGAATATTCAACACACGACAGATTGTATTAAGAGATTACTTATTTCATTATCTAAAACACCGTTATAAAATATAGAATACTACATCAAACTTGACGGAATCGCTGGTTCTTTACGACTGACTATTCAAATGCATACGTCTATCTGCGATTACGTCGTAATTAAAATCATGTATAAAAAATGTAAAAAATAATATGCTTACATGGCTAAAATATTCTAATGCATAGTATATCCTTATTGCTACAACCAAGGGTTCTCAACATCATGGATAGATATTAACAAAAATATTACTTAACCTAGTAGGTTCTTTTCGAAATGTAAAAAAAAACTTATGGTATCCTTATTCAAAATGTGACTTTTACAATTGGTCAAGCAATATTTTGAATAGTGTTTGGCCCATTCTTTAACAAAAAATTCCATTATGCAAAGTTCAAAAATACACAGTAATGCAAGTAAACAATTTTCAAAACGATAAAATTCTAGACACAATGACACAACAACCGCGGTAAATGGTAAATCGAAATTCGGAATGTAAATTGTAAACATCATCACAACAAAATCACCATATGCAACATACTCGTACAATTTAAAAAACAATTAATATTGAATTTGCGGTTAGTCTAGTGCTTGCATTCAATATGGTAGACTGTTTTTCGAGCGATCAAGGTATCCATTCTGATTTCATATAATTTGTGGTAGAACCGACCCTTAAGATGTATATGTTACTGTGAATGTCCGCAATTGGTGAATGCTGACAGTCACCTGGTGAATGTCAACATACACCTAATGAATGTCAACATACACCTAATGAATGTCAACATACACCTAATGAATTGGTGAATGTCAACATACACCTAATGAATTGGTGAATGTCAACATACACCTAATGAATTAGTGAATGTCAACATACACCTAATGAATTGGTGAATGTCAACATACACCTAATGAATTGGTGAATGTTGAAAAACTAAAATAATACAGACATTTACTAGTGGATGTTGACATTTACGTTAGGATTTTGGACAATGTTGATATACACAACAAGATTTTGGTTAATGTTGACATAGATACGTATTCGCACATATATTATTATTAAAGTACTATACATATAGTTAATAGTTGAATGTATTTTATGTTATAAAGTAGAAACAACATAATATCTTTAATTAAATCAAAAAAAATATTATTATTACTATTATTATTAAACAATATTATACTATATTATATTTGTATAATTATTAGGTATTTAAATTATGATTATTTTATAATATTACTTATTACAGCATGACAAACTGTCATGACATTGTGTACTACATAAAATGCCAACATTTCTACATTTACACTTTTTTGTAGTACATTTTGTTTTACAGTTACATCTTGTATATCCTTGCCCACCAATCAATGAATTTGATGTAGGAGCTTCCCTTAAAGAAATTTGTACATCCCTTTGTACATCAGTGATTGATATTAAATTTTCTTTACACACTGAAAACTGGTTTCTGGTGTATAATCGATTTATAACACCGTTTTTGGTAGCTAATTTATAAAAATCATTATCTACTATATCTAATACTACAGCTAAAATATTTTGGGGATCCATTTTACTACGATCAACATCTGGAACTCGAATACGGACAGTTTCTCCAACATTAGCCGGCTGAAACTTTTGTTTTGAAGTTCGCAACATTTTTACAGCTTGCACTTGAAGATTGGTGATTGCTACTTCTCTATTCAAAATTATTTTTTCTTTTCTTCTAGAAATTGATTTATCTAAAAATTAAGTGATTTGAATAAATTAAGTTTCGTTCATTAGTTTATCTATTAATAGTTAAAACGTACTTGATATTTTTTTTTCGTGTTGTTCGTCATCACTCGACTCTTGCAGACTTTCTCGATCAATGTTTTCAGAATCTGTTAATCATTTTCAAGTATTTATTATTATTTATTTCATCAACTGAATATAATTATTAAACGTACGTACTCATATTTTTGATTATGTTTTCCAAATGCTCTTCTGATTCAAGTTCATGTAATTTGTCTCGAGGAAGAGAAGACGAAAACAGACCCATTTTGGCTTTTGTGCCAAACATAGCTTCATACGGACTTTGCTTTTTATCTTCATGGTATGCTGCATTTTTTGTAAATTAAACAAAATATAGACCATCCGCCCATTTATTCGTATTATTTTCGTACATCCATGCTCTTAATATGTTTTGAATATCTTGATTCGCTCTCTCTATTGAGAGTGTTTGGCTATGACGTTGTTTGCCGTGTACTATTTTTACATCATCCCACATTAAACACAATTCTGTGATTATTTTATTCACAAATTCCCTACCGTTATCAGAATGCAAAATATTTGGTGCCCCGAAAGTTAAAAATATATGTAACAAATTATGGGCAACCTCTTCCGCAGTTTTAGATTTTAACGGCCGTAGTTGTATAAATTTTGTCAAATGATCTTGATAATTTAAAATAAATTTGTATTCTCCATCTTTACATGTTTGCATATCAACAAGATCTATTTGGTATCGGGAATTCAACTCCGAACATATTATAGGCTTCACAACAATACCTTTTCTAGGCGCTTTTTGTTTTGTTTGACATTGAATGCACAAACTCAAATACAGCATAACAATTTCATATGTAATATTTTTGTACTTACATTGCAATTCTTTAATCATCCGAGTACGTCCACCGTGACCAGTTTAAATGTGTGTTTGTTGAATAATGTCAAATAATTCTTCATTTTTAACATAATATTTTATATTTGTTTCTCCTGGTTTTAAAGGAACTACAAGTTTATTACTTCCGAGTATATTCAAAACATCATACCGTTTTAATCGTCGATAGTCATTACGTTGTTTATTAGCTTTATCTTTTGAAATGTTCACTTCACTAATTAAAAATTTATATTTTTCAGCTGATAGAAAAAAAGAATTATCATTTCTTTTTTTTAGATATTAAATCATTAAATTTATTATAAAATAATTCGCGCATGTTTTCCATTTAAAAAAAAAAATCGTAAATAAAAATAAAAATATACAACTAGGTACGTTTAATGACAATACCACACTAAATTATAGGAAGACAGGATAGCATGGAGGTTATCTAGATATAATAAAAGTAGTTGGGTAAGGCAATAAAACACTTTATCGAAATTATCAACTTGTACAATACTTTATACTGCATAGGTACTAGGTAGTATGTAACAAAACACTTTATCGAAATTTATTATCAACTTGAACAATACCTTATACACTATACAGCATAGGTACTAGATAGTATAAGATACTGTTTTATAATAATTGTGACCCTTCCGTTATTCCTAAATTAGATTAAATAATATCGGCATCACCAACATTCACCAATAACGTTGTATAAATGTCGACATTCACTAGTGTATGTTTACTAAGGTCACATATTTAATCAATAAGTCGTCATTCACCAATTCATTAGGTGTATGTTGGCATTAACCGGTAACTGTCAGCATTCACCAATTGCGGTCTTTCACAGTAACATATATATTAGCGTTGACTACAGGTCAGACAGTACAGATTGTTAAGCTATACCCACAACTCTGCACTCGTATATTTGTACCGATATAAAGACGATTAGTTAAGGACAATGGTCGGTGAATGGTTTTTGAAGCAGTCATGGACACAATTATATGGATGATGCTAGTTATTTACGGGTTGTAGCCATATCTGTTATGTTGATGCGTTTACTGTTTTTACGTTTATGCTCGCGAAATGATAACTTTTTTTATTTTGCATAGTTTTGAAAGATGTATGTCAAATTAATAAAATATAAATTAATTATAATTAATATATTCATTTGTATTAATGATTGGTCGTGTAATAGATTCTCTAATTAGTATTTCTGTATGCGCTATCTAACGACACATTATATCATAACATTCATGAATCTGGTAGTACCAATGGCGATATTTAGCGTTAGTCTTAGCCGCAACCTGCATGCTTGCTACAAGTGACGAGTGGGCAATTTTCAATGGATATTTACTGTTACAAAGAAGCGTTTTGTTGATTATAATAGTCTTACAGTGAATACGTGGATTCAGTATCAGCGCTAGGCTTTTCGAGACAATAGGTGAAATATATATATTTTTCTAGTCCATATATGGATAATAAATATATTACAAGAAAAAAAATCCAAAAAACGTAGTCAAAGGGATAATTAAATTTAAAAACGATGGAACTCAGTCTGCTGTATAATTATGCGTGTTAAGCTACATCGGTATTCAGTAGGTTACTTTAATGGATATGTTAAATTTGAATTCAATGATAAATCAATAAAAAACAATTTTGAGGATTTCTTAATGTAAAGCAGTACCTATAATCTGTATAATTCAAATGATTTAGTTTGTGTGAAATATCCACCAATAATTGAATAATTGCACTTTATGTAGAAAGTTTTGTAAAGGTGTTCCACAACATTACAGTTTTCATATTTTTATAATTATAATATTACGTATAGTATTATACACCATACATATATCACAGACGCACGTGTCATCTTTTATTCATTCTATAATATCACGGAGTCCCACCACATATAGGTATAACTATTTTAATTAATAAACAAAATCTATTATAATAATGGTAAAAACTATGGTCTCGTTTCACCGTTTGCTCCGTGTATTGTTGCTGCCGGTCATCGGTAAAGTAAAATAATTTATATTATATTTGTTTTTAAACATATGTTAAACTGTACTCGATATAACTAAGTATCTTATCTAACATCTAAATCCTCTCACATTCCCCCCCCCCCTTTGGTATAAATCTATCACTACGGATACAAAATTATACACCGTACACTAGCAGTGATAGACAACAATTTAATTGTTACTACATAACAGACATTTTCATTGTATTTGCAGAAAATAGGTTAAGTTTAAGAAAAAATAAACTCTATTAAATATATAGTTGTAAATTGATTTTTTAATCTTAATAAAATAATAATTTCATTTTTTCATATGTTGACAAATATTAATTTATGTTAGTTTACAGCAGTGTTCATAAGAGAAATCTTTACATACTACACAAATAAGATATTTTTTGAATATTTCTATAATATTTAATTAACTTATACATAAACTATTAATTTTCTTGCCAACTTAAGGAGAATTTTCTCCATCTATTTATATTCTATAGTAAAATGTAGATCTTCTATTATTCTTAACAAATTGTACATAACCCAATGCATTTAAAAGTTATTATTTATTGAACAGAAATACACATTATAATATTTGTAGTTAGATATATTATTATTTTTAATGAACTAAACACGTATATGTATGATACTATGATAATTGAGAAATAATGTTGATGAATTTCTGTATCTATTTTTGTATAGAGTAAAACATTAAAGTTATTTTTATCTATTATATTTTCAATTAAATCGGTTAATATTTATCAAGTTTAGGACACGCTTTAAAAGTAGTTCCTGTCCATCCATCAATAATTAAGTTTGATACTGGAAATTTCTCACATCCACAATTGCTAATGGGATCATCGGTATCAAGTTGTTGTATGAAAATTCCTGCATAGAATTTTTTTACATAAACTCCCTTAAAAAAAAAAAAAAAACAAAATAATAATAAAACTAATTGTATAATAATAGCCAATCAGTGTCCCATACTATGTAAATATAGATAAAACTCTGAAACAAATTCAGATATTAATTCAAAAAACTAAATTAGACTTTGGGAAGAGCGAAGAATGTATTTTTTTTTTTACAATGATGTGTTTTTTTCTGTCTGTCCTAACCTTTTGGGTGTTAGTAAAAATACTTCGATTTTTTACTTCAACATTATTTGAAGTAAGGAATTGAATCTATTTGTGTTTAGCGTAATTTTAAAATAATTTTTTATAATAATTAGAATTTAGACAAAATTTATAAAAATCGTGAAATTTTGCAAATTATTTTATACAATACTTGGATATTCACCCGTATATTAAATATATATATATATTTTTTTTGTTTTAATTCAAAAATGAATAACCGTAGATATTTGACATTTTCAAAAACGTCTATTTTATCCTATAATTCCTTGTTTTCGCTATACTTTTCTTATTTTTTTTCTTCTACCATCTGTCTTTATCATCTGTGGGTATTATCGGATTTCTTTGCAACTACGATAAGATTCTATAAAATTATCCATCACAGGGACTTCCTGCACACAATAAGATTTTAATTTATTTACTTGATCATATGATTGTTTTGAAGGATTGATACACCATCGTGATTGAACTATTGGATCGGTACTGTTACAATACTGTAATCAAAATGAAATAATAGTTTGCTGAGTAGAGTCACAAAAGTGTAAAATCTAAAAACAAAAAGATATTTTTAACGCTGTGTCTAGACACCCGGGTGCCCGTGTAGATAAAACGTACACGGACCTATCCGTGTATATATTCTATACCAGATTAGTTAATGGGCATGCACCTTAGACACCATAATATTATTTTATATTTATATGCTCATACATATCCTATCCGTACATAAACTTAAAATTCTCTACAAATTCATGTATCTTAACTAACAAGACATGTAATTAGGCAACTCCTCAAGGCAAGACAAACTAATAAATTTTCTCAAAGTATCTCAGAATATCTTATTAGTTTATATATTCTCCATCTTAATTTTTATCACGTAAAAGAAATATACACATCAAGAATATAATGTATAATAATACATTTTTTTACCATGAATTATAATCGACGGAAAATTTAAATAGGTTAAACTTCAACAAAGAATACAGATGAGTATTTCAAAGTTCCCCCTAATGATACGGTGTAAAATGCTTCATAAAATTAACATAAAATATGAAAATAGGTTCAGTTAATTTATTAGATAAAAAAAATATTTTATAAAAAATTTTAAACTGTTTTTACTTATTTTTTACTGAGTATTTAAATACTTTTTAAAATAAGTTTAATATGCATCTGTACTTGAATACTTGTAAAAAGTATCTTTTACTGTTTTACAAGGTTGAAAATGAATGAGATTGATTTACATATTCTGAATACAATTTTTCAGATATTTTTACAATTAATGTATCATATCACTCATAATAAGGATTAGTTGATTTTCAGAAATAGATTAAACCATCAAACTAATAAATAACTTAATATGTCATGTTATTGAGCAGATATATATTTTTGTAAAACGTTGAGTTTAAACAGTTTCCATATCCTCATTTTTGTGACCCGACTGATTTAAGGAATCCCACAAATCTTTCAACGACAGAACTTTTATCTGTCACATACCGTATACTAATGATAAATTGGTCTACTTTAGTATTATCAAGGATCGAATTAATAATGACTGAAAAGTATTTGGATTTTTTGATTTGTATTACAATGTTATCAATAACTGTTTTGCTCATTAATAATATAAATTATCGCATATTGAGGATGACAAGTAAGACACATTGCCATGGGCTTTATTTCCATGATTTGATATATGATATGTAAGGAATGGATGGAATTTAGAAATGAGCTCTAAGCATCCTAGAAAATTTCCATTGTGTTTTGATCCAAAATGTTTATTTTCTTCTTCACGAAAAGCAAGCACTCTTTCTGATAAATGTCGTATTATTGACACTACGCGATGTAATACATTTTTTCAATAATTAATTTCGTTATTTACCTATTCTTGCAAAGCATTATCTATAACCTTAGAAGCTCTTTTTGCATCTATGTTAATCCGGTTCTGCTAATAATAGATACATTTGTATGATAAATAAAATTATATAAATGAGTGATAAGCCTCTAATAAATTATTTTCTCCTAAATAATTTTTGAAAATTTTTAAAAATTTAGACATACATTAACTTAGACTTTAAAGGAGTGTCAAAAAAAAAAATATTATATTTTATTCAATATTCATCCAGCTTTACATCAATAATAAATGTGGTGATATTAAGTTACGAGATTATAAAACACAAATTAAATTATGACAGTATTATGTATAATATACCTACTCAGGATTTTTAAAGCCATCAGAATTGGATTCTGAGTTGAGAGTGAAGTTCATCTTATGCGGTGTGCATAAATAATGAAGACATTGGATTCAATTCTTTATGATAAATATAATTATATTAAAATTGATGTAGTTAGTTAGTTTTTGATTTTAAATTATAACAACTTAAGCAGAACCAAGAACTCGATTTTTTTCTTTTTGAGTGATACGTTAATACATTGTTTATGGTACAATATTTAAAAAAATGTATGTATGCACATATAAATATGAAATAATATTATAGTGTCTAAGACGCATGCATATTAACTAGTCATGTATAAAATATATACACGGATGGGTCCGTGTACGTTTTATTTACACGGACATCCTTGTATCTAGACACAGCATATTTTAACCCATTCCCAAAATCTGTTTCACAAAACAAAACATTAAAATCTGAGCAGGGGTGCCACACGTAGGATAGTTATCATACTCGTACGAGAATTGGTGGGATTTATAGAATGTACGATGCATATGATATATCCTACCGAAATGTACGTCAATTTGAAAATATTGTCGAAAAACTTCAAATTTGTACTAAAAATTTGATCAAATCAAATTATTTAATTTTTTTAAAATATATATCGAATCGACCGATTTGTATGATTTTTTTTCTCATTTAGTTTTAAATATAATATAGTTTAATTTAGTATTGGTTTTGATTAGCTGTTCTAAATATATGGCCCAATATTTGTGCAATAATGAGCGTCCATTATATGTCCCACCGTGCAATAAGTGTTAGTCGCGTCAGTACATGTTTCGACGCCGTAATCGGTATACTCGCGAGTTTTGTTCATATAATTGTGTTTTACGTGTTTGTAGTTTTAAAAATACGCGTGATATTTTTTAAATATCTCGATTGGTAAAAGAAAGTGAAATAAATGACATTATTTTTGAAGATTTACCATCTGATGACGACAGTATTTCATCAGTAGACAACTCAGACGATAATGAAACATATTTCCCAAAGCTTTCTGTTCCAACCTGTCCACAATTTGTTGTAGTTGAATCGGTTATTCATTCGGTTATTTTTTATTTGAACTACTTTTTTAAATTTTTTTTATAAATACAATGTATAAAACATAATATACATATAATAAGTGCATTATTATACATCTAATCAATTAATAAAAGTTGCAATTATAAAATGTAATATTATTTTTATTTTATTAATACCCAATAAAATCTACCGCATGTTGCATGGTGGGACATACGCCATCCCACCTATAATAACTTTTTTTTAAAAAAAATTAAATTTTTTTGTACACTAAGATCATATTATTTAGCAAAATAATATTTGATTTTTATACTCAAATTAATAAATTTCTAAAATAAACGGTGTCTGTGCAGTATAGGTATAAAAAAAATTCAGACCCCTGTGCTGGAAAAAGTTAAAGCGTGGCAGCATTGAATCTGAGGCATACAGATTACCATGTTATATAACTGTTTTCACGTATAACCGTATAAAAAAATAGACTAAATCGCATATTAGTTTTAGTTTTATTTTAGTTTTAGTTTTTTTTTTTAGTTTATCAAATTTACAATATTTTCAATTTTGACGTTTAACAAATGTCATAAGTTATAATTTATTATAAGTTGTATAAACAATGATTCTTAGTCAATGGATTTTGATGTAAATGTATTGCTAATTTAATTACCTACTTTAATATTAATTATTTATTTCTGTGAATTGACTATAATTGAGAATTACAAATGGATTGTCGGCCAAACAAGGTTATTGTGGAAATATTTTAATAATTCTATGCGAAATTGATTCTCAAACATTTATTTACTAGCCATCATTAAAAAAATATTTTAAAATGAATCATACTTTAGAGTAAGTTGAAAGAATCGTATCGCCATCGCTAATAAGATCATTTGGAATTATTGCCCCAGTTAGTAACATAGCAAAAATTTTCGATATATCCATAGCTGAACTAGTTACAGCAAATGTTACTTGTTCCTGAAAAAAAAAATGCTCAAATAATTTATTTCTTTTTAAATTGTCAACTGCTACTATTTTTAGGTGTAGGCACATACTATAGTAATAATTGTATCCGGTGTAGTAGTTGTCACTGGACTCAAACCACTTATTTTTGTGTCTTTTTTACAGTCGTTTAACGCTGACAAATTAATGACATAATAATCCAATATTTGATTTGTTATTGTAAAATCAAAAGCTTGGAGAACATAATTGGAATATAAAAAAATTATTTACAAAATTACAATAAAATTATATTTTACATAAGTGTAGTAATTGGAAATTTAAAGGATTATTTGAAATAAAACTAAATAATTTACATAAATATAATTAACAAGCATACATTTTGATCCTTGTAGATTTTAAATAAATTTTACTTACCCTCTTTATTCGTGAAATTTATATACAAATTCCCATCTATGGCCATACCAACTTTTATATTATTTACTTTTTCTTTGATTGCACTTATAAAGTTCTTTATTTTTATGGGAAAATTTTCTATGCCAGTCTAAAAAAATATTTTTTATTTATGTAAAAGTAATTAAGTAGTATTATGTTATAATTTAATTTATAAAATGGTATCTAAGTTTGCGCAAAACCCTGTCATGTTTCAAGAAATATCATGTTTTTGATAATACTGATAAGGTAAGTCAGAAATACATATTTCTGAGTATATAATAATAATATTATTACAAAAGTGTTCGAAAAAAATATAAAATACTCCTGTTTTGTTTACGGATATTTTGTATATGATCTAAATGAACCATTTTGTAATTAGAATTTATAAAATCGTCACTAACCTTAGTACTACAAAGTAAAAATTTTAATAAAAAAATATGATTTAAGTAGTTTTAAGTATATAGTGCACTCAAGGAAAATACAGTTTAAGTTTCTATGATTTCATTCCATTGATTTACTATTTTATTGTTCTACGAAAAACTCAATCATTTCAAAGATAATATAATCAATTTTTTTTTTTTTTTTTATAGAAAATGAGCATAATTTCAATCTATACAAATGAGCACAATAAGTAAATGAGATGAATGAATACAAAAAAAAAAAAAAAAACAAAACAATTTTTGACTTGAATGATTTAGGGGAGGGGGGAGGAAATATTCAGCAACAGTACCTCCTACTATGATGGGTTTTGGGAAAGCGGTTTTCTTTATTATTTTTTTAATTTAATATTTTATTTTTATTATTATTTAATTAAGAGCGTCTCTTGGCCATTTCGTTTAAATCTTCTTGATGGATTATTAGGAATGGTGATTGATGACATACGAGAAATTAGTGGGTTCGGGTTCGAGACAAGTTTAGAATGAAATTTTTTGTAATGATGTAATGCTACTTCGGTAATAGTTGGATTTAGTAGAACATTATGTAGAGCATTGTTGGTCATGTACCATGGGGCTCCAATAATTTTTCTAAGACATGGAATGAAATTCTTATATTGGTTTAATGTTAGAGGGTTTGGCTTGGCCCCAGAATAATCAATTTAAAAATATTTTCTTTAATTTAAGAATAAAAATATATAATTATATTTTAACAAACCCATTCATTTTATTATTAGGTTTTCTTTAAAATAAAGAAAAAAATATTATATTTTATGTTCATCTGACTAGGAAACAATGAAAAATATCTTAATTTTTACGCATAATTATAACGTTAAATTAATGAAAAATAGTTCTAAAATGATTAAAAAAAATAGTTTAGAACGAATAGATATTACGTTAAATACTTTGCAATCAATCTTTACATTAACCCTGCGTTACTACTCTGGGTCTACAAGACCATGTTGTAAATACATTAATTTCTTGTTTTTATTTTTAATTAAAGTTTGTGTTCGACTATGATAGCCAGTTTAAATAAACATGGTTGTACCCTAATCATTGCACTGATAATTATTAAATACTTAAAGTAATGTAAAATATAAAAAATTAAACAAATAATATTTTTCTAGCGGACTGTATAAATTTATTGCATATAATTAAGACAATATGATGTACACGAGAATACCTTAAATAATATGTTAGTCCTACCAAAATAATACAAATAATTGAACAATAAAATCACGAATGTGTGTGTGGTAATAATAATATTATCAAAAAAAAAAACCACGGTGTTTAACTTTAACTTTAACTTTAAATGTTTAACTTTAATATTTCTATATGTATAACGATTTATATAGTAAGGTAATAACTGATAACAATAATATATAATATAATATTTAATATATTTTTGGTATATATCACATGGTTGTGTGGATGTACGCGATAGTCATAGATGTGAGTGGAAGGAACCTAGCACGATAGCAATTATTTAATTATATATACTATACGGTTGTGAGAGTGAGTTAGCATGTGTGTTGATAAAGTATATCGCAGGTAGGGTATATGGGTTGAGGTGAGGCGTAAAGTAGTGGTGTAAAGCGGGGAGTGGTTTGGTATGACATGGCAAGGATAGGCGAGGTATGGGTCATGCACGTATGCGATAGGTATGGCTAGGTTAGTTCAGCGGTGGCTGTCATAGCGGTCGGTCACGTCTTTACGACGCTCTCGTGTTTACCCCTCCCCTGCGTGACCAGTGATCGGTTTTTTTCGCGGGTGGTATTCATCGCTGCGTCACGCAACTGCGCTTCGTCCAGTGAAAACCGCGCGAAAATTGGCCAAATACTTTCCGAGAAATCGAAATTTTCTCGCTTCGTACGACGTTCAGTGCTTCTGTGTCACGCACTTCCGGCTTTTTTCGATTAAAAAGTTCGCGTTCGGATCGGTGTCGGTTTTGAGTCGACCCGATCAAAATATCCGTACCCGACGCGCACTTTTAAGCCATCGGCGCCGGCGCTAAGCACCTAGGGGCTGGGAAAACCCACTCTTCCCTCCCATCAAGGTTTGAGCTGTGGCTCCAAGCACAGCGGCTGCTCACTGCCGCGTGAAGCCTGGGAGAATTGCCAGTGCTCCGACGATCTCGTGGATACTTGCTTCGAGTTTTTCCGACAACGGCTTGGTGAGTTAATTCATTTTTGAGCTATCCCATATATTTACACGGCCGCCGCAGTCGACCTCGAAAACACGTGCGCGGTCCATCCGTTCGTCGGGAACTTCTGACGCTTGGAAGCTCTGTCGGAAGGAAGAGCGTACACCAAGGAGAATACAAAGTTGCCGTCGACAAAACGGCGGGAATTTCAAAACATCTCCACGGTGGAGGCAACGGAGTTCCTGTCTCGTATACCCACAACATTCCCTCTAGAACAACTAAGGCTGACGCCTACTGGTTTATTAAGGCACAGCAGCTGCCCTGGCGCTAAAGGGAACACAAGCCCCCCCCATCATTTTCAATCTTACATAGCGTCGAGAGCAGGGCCCACAGGGCCTCCGAACTCCGCGGCAGGCCTGTCACGGACCAGGCGGAGATAACGAACCCTTAGGAAACGGAGCACCCCCCCCACCCCCTTTTTGGGTATTGCGTTTTATCGCGCGATTCGAGCCCGCCGGGCCACGGGAACTGTCCCATCGCGGGGAAACTCAGGGTTTCCAGTCTTTCCAACCGTAACCGGGACCCAAAGGGGACTTCGTTTTCGGTAGGCGAAAACGGATATTCTCGGATTTGGCACGCTCGCCAAAGCCGACTAACTGGTGTAACGAGCAGTGGTAGCAGCAAAGGGGGCAAGGGTCGCCGGACCTCCCCCTTGCCATGGACTCGGTGCTTGGCCCCAGCAAGAGCTTGGGACCTGAGAGCGTCCCTTTGCATAATGATCTCCTTCAGTCAATTAAGACTATGGATATTGCGTTGCGGACCCAGGACTGCGGTTTTGATCTCTTGTGTGATAAAACGGCATCTTTGCAACTGCTAATGGATAAATTACGAAGCGAAACTGCTAAAGGCTTAATAAAAGAGGTGATAGCTGTGGTTGACCGCCTTAAAACGAGCCGAGAGGCGGTGACAAAGACATTTAATGAGGTGGCTGTACATGCTGAAGCAAAACCGTGTCACACCTACCAGAATTCAGACGCAGCGACTCAATCCCCATGTTGGTGGGATACCGGTGTGGATAGCGTCTGGCCCAGGCAACCAGATCGGCATAGGGAGGACGAGACCAAGGGCGACCCCCCGACACTTTCTTGGACCGAGGTAGTAAGGAAAAGGACAAAGGTTCCGAAACCCAGCAAAACTACCACCGATGCTGCTGATCCCCCCCCCCCGACCCGCAGCTCCGACAATCCGTCCTAATTTCGCCTCCAAAAAACCCCCAGCCATCCTTGTCCGACCCGCCGGCGGCGTAACTTATGCTGCCACAGTCTCCACGGTACGCTCCTGCGGCTTGACCATGGCCGACATCGGTACCAGCATCAAGATGCGGGAGACTCGCGACGGTTCTCTCCTCCTGGAGCTCCCCAAAGGAGCTAAATCGGTTTCGGCCGCTAGAACAATCGCATCGGCCATTAGGGGTAAACTCGGCGACTCCGTTGGCGACGTACTACAGCTTGGTGTCAGAACCGAGGTCGAAATCCTCGATCTCGATGCTGCGACCACCGCTAACGAGGTACTTGAAGCTCTCCGAGCTGCCGTGCCTGGGCAGGACGACCCCGCGGCTGTCGCTGAACGCGAGGCCATTGTTGACGTTCGTATCTGGCCTACTCGCTCAGGCCAACAGATTGCAACGGCGAAGATGACCAGATACGCTGCTAGCATCATTAATAAGATACCGGTCTGCTGGACCATGTGCCACGTACGCCCTCGCACGCCCCCCCCCCCCCAGAGAGGTGCTTCCGATGCCACTCATATGGCCACAATTCGAGGAGCTGCTCTGCTCCTGATCGCACTGGTACCTGCTGGCGCTGTGGTGAATTGGGGCATAACATGTCCGAGTGCCGGTCCGCCGAGGACAATTGCCTAGCCTGTGCCAATGCTGGCTTTCCGAAGACCGTCCATAAGCCTGGCACCGCTGCTTGCGCGGCCCGTAGGAAGGCTATTTCAGATAAGTACCCCCCTCGACAATAATGATTACCGTACTCCAAATTAATCTCCAGCGGAGTTCAACAGCTCAGAATCTCCTCCATCAAACGTCGGTAGAAGTGGGAGCCCAGGTCCTCATTGTCTCTGAACCTAACTGGGTTCCCCACGACGGATGGATCAGTAGCGACAACGGCACTTGCGCAGTTACCTTGACCTCCTCGGTTGAATTTACCATCGAATCCTGCGGCTCTGGTAGTGGCTTTGCCTGGCTCGAGGGTAGCGGAATCCGTTTCTACAGTTGCTACATCTCCAGGAACGTATCTGAAGACGTTTACGACTCCTTTCTCGAGGAACTGCTGCGTTCAGCCCGAGCCTGTGACCCACGAACCCAGCTTATCATCGGTGGAGATTTTAATGCCTGGTCGCAGTTATGGGGCTCTCAACGGAACGACCGAAGAGGTGATCTACTTGCTGACCTGGCAGCAAGTCTGGATTTGTCTGCCGAAAATGTAGGAACGACGGCCACGTACCGACGGATTAACTCCGAGACAGTCATTGACGTGACCTTTTCCCGATTGACTGCTCCTGCGGTTCTTTCAGGGTGGAAGGTTCTTTCGGAAATCGAGTCCGCTAGTGACCATCGGTATATTATATTTTTAATACACTTATCTCCCCACTCGGCGACAACTGTTGAATCTGCTGAACTTCATACACCAGGCTGGTCATATCGACAGTTGGATCTGGACGCCTTGTCCTCTTACCTGACAACCGCGCCGCAACCAATTGTCGGTAATTATAATACTGCCTCTCAGGCTTCCGACGCCCTCGTTCACTACTTAACCGCAGCCTGCGACTCCTGCATGCCACCAAGAGCTCCCCCGAGAAACGGCAGGAGACAAGTACACTGGTGGTCTAAGGACTTGGCCGTTCTTCGCCAGCAAACTTTTTCATTGCGAAGAAAACTTCAGCGCTCGTCTCGGAGGAACGAAGACCCAACCACAGTTGACGCACATCGACAGGCCTACTCTTCTAAGCGCAAGGAGTTGCGTAACGCCATTCGGGTCGCACAGGACAAGTGTTGGTCGGACCTGATCAAAGCCGTCAACGATGACCCCTGGGGACTACCCTACAGAGTGGTCACCAAGAAGCTTGGTCGTCAACGTCCAGGCGTTGAGTCCCGCGGTCGAGAGGAGCAGATTGCCAACTTCCTCTGCCCTGACCCACCGGTTACCGACTGGTCTAGGGAACCCCCCTTGAATCTTGATCCCGTTCAACCATCTGATTATTGCTTCTCTCTTGACGAGCTGCGTGAAGCATGCCATAGGCTCCCAGCGGGAAAAGCCACCGGTTCTGATGGGATCCCTAACGAAATCCTTTCCCACATCGCTAAAATGGTTCCCCAAGTGCTATTAGGAACCTTTAATCTATGCCTACAACGAAACGAATTTCCGGCACGTTGGAAGATCGCTAGGCTTGTCCTCATCCACAAGGGACCTGGTAAGTCGATACATTCTCCATCCAGCTTCAGGCCTCTGTGCATGCTGAACTCTATTGCCAAACTGCTCGAACGATTACTCTTGAAGAGGCTAAACTCACATCTTGACGCGACTGGACAAAGATTTGAGAACCAGTACGGTTTTCGACAAGGACGTTTCACTGAAGACGCAATTGACCGCGTAATACGTGCAGCGCTCGGAGCAGCCTTGGGCGCCGTCCAACATCGTGATCTCTGTGTTGTCATCTCCTTGGACGTGCGTAATGCTTTTAACATTGTGCCCTGGCAACGAATCGACTCTGCTCTCCGCAAGAGGTTGGTTCCCCATACGCTCAACCGCATGATCCGCTTGTACCTTGAGGACAGGATCCTCCTTGTCGGTGAGTCACGACATAGTCGTAATATCACCTGCGGAGTTCCACAGGGCTCGGTACTTGGTCCAGCCCTATGGAACGCATTCTATGATGATCTGCTGGAAATAGATGTGCCACCTGGGGTCCAAATAGTAGTATTTGCCGATGATGTGGCTGTCATCGGCACGGCTAGGACTGGTCAGTCAGCAGCCGATTTACTAAACCCAGTTCTGCTCACTGTTAACACGTGGATGCGCGATAATGGCCTACAGATTGCCCCACAAAAGACTGTGGCCGCCGTTCTGACCCGAAAACATCTATACGACACTCCTCGTCTATTCATTCAAGGACACATCATCCCGGTGAAACCGGCAATTAGATACTTGGGAGTGGAGCTGGACACCCGCCTATCATTCACCACCCACATTACCATAGCTTCTCGGAAGGCTACCGAGTCGGCCAATGCCATTGGACGCTTGATGCCAAACATAGGCGGCCCATCCATGCAAAAACGCGCCCTGATGGGCTTGGTGTCCAACAGCAAGATGTTGTACGCATCGCCGGTCTGGGCGTCAACAGGCATAAAAACGGAAAAAAACCGTAACTCGATGGCCAGGGCACAAAGGACCACGGCACTCCGTATAATTCGAGCTTATCGAACAGTTTCTACAGAAGCAACGTCCGTGCTTTCTGCTATGCCGCCGGCAGACCTCTTGGCCTACGAACGAGCCAGAGTCAAGGAACGGCGAACGGAGGAGGGCGAACAGGTCTCAGTTGCTACAATCAAAGCGGAGGAGAAAATTATCACCGTCAACTCATGGCCGGCAAGGTGGGACCGGTCTCCCCACGGCAGATGGACACATCGATTACTACCCAATATTAGTCGTTGGCTTTCTAAGCCTCCGATTAACCTGTCCTTTCAACTCACGCAGGCACTATCGGGTCATGGTTGCTTTAGGAGCTACTTGGCCAAAAGGAATAGAGCTGAGGATAGCTATTGCGTGTACTGCATGGACCCTGAAGATTCGGCGGATCACACTCTGTTTGCATGTCCTAGATGGTTGGACGAACGCGCTAGCATCACTGACAGTCTCGGTAGACCTCCTACCACGTGTGACGTGGAGGACATTCTCTTTGGCCCGGTGGCGGCTGACCTTCCTGAGGAACCTAGCTCCAGGAAGCGACTTCTATCTCAAGCTAAAATTAATCAACTCAAATTAATTGCAATGATCGAATCAATTATGTCTACCAAGATCAAAGACGAACGTGAAGTTGAGGATTATCAAAGAGAAGTGGCAAACAGGCGGACAGCGCAGTAATTGAAGCCGGATAATAGAACTCATCTACTCTCCGTTGAGCATCATGCAGTTACAGCCAACTCTTGCCTGTCAACATACCACGACGACCCAACGTGTGGAATTGCAATTGGTCTAGTGAAGATTCAACGGCCGCAGGATATGACTCAAGGTCTTGTCCTGCCCCGAGTGGGTCTCACGATCTCGTTTCCCTTCGAAGTCGCATGCTTCTTCTTAATGAGGACCCAACGGCTGCGGGACTTGACTTACGTCTTGTCCTGCCCCGAGTGGGTCTCACGATCTCTCTTTTTTTTTTTTAATCATTTAAGATTATATTGTATACATTATATTGTACTGCATTGTATTTATATTGCTATATGCTGCTACATATTTGCTATATCTTGTTTGTATTGTACTGCATCCATTGTTTATGTTGTCGTATATTTGATTTATCTTGCAGTTGTATAGTTATTTATTGGTTAATACTAAGTTAAGCCCGCATTGTATATTGCATTTTGTTATATTGCATTTATTGTATATGCCGCTGTTACTGGACATATCTTATTACAGTTGTATAGTCATTATTGGTTAATTTAAGTAAAGATTATGTTGTATATTGTATGGTACTGAATTGAATTTATAGAGCTATGAGCTGTTACAAAATTGCTTTATAATGTACTGTTATTGATTTTTTGTTATATGACCTGTTATATCTTTCCTACAGTTGTGTAGCCATTAATGGCTTAATTTATACTAAGTTTTTCTTTACTGTATCGTTCGGTATTGTATTGCATTCATATTGTTGTATATATTGTTGTATTGTTGTTAAGCTAAGATGTATTGTGATATTTATTTATTTAAATAAACGATGGCGGCGCCGTGGAAGTAATGCTAACGCGGTTCCCACGGCGTCGTCGATACCACGAAAAAAAAAAAAAAGGTATGGCTAAGTTAGGTTAGATTTGAAACGCAAGGTAGAATCTTCGTTAAAAATTAAGCACGGATACAAGTTCAATAAAGAATGATTCAGCTGAGGGTAGAACCTTGGACACGGCAGGTATAGGTGGGGTTGGTGTTAACGCCAGTTCTCATGTAGCGGGACCGCACAGGTCATCATTAAACAACCGCGATGGTACGAGGTGACCAGGCTAGCCACTGCAATTCCACATGTCACTAGTGCTAAGACGGTAGTGCTCCAAGCGGGCACGCAACAACTACCCAAAACAACAAAGCAGGCAGCAGCCCCACCAGATCTGGAGAACAAACAAATAAACTAATGCAGAGGATATTCAAAAGTAAACAAAATAAAAATATACAAGAGAAAAATGAAGTGGCAGAGATCATATATAGAGCACTTAAGACATAAACACTGACGGCACAAGCTCCAAACCTAAATATCTTCAGTGAAGATGAGATCCTGAGCAAACTACGAGAATACTTGCAGAATATGTCAAACCTCACATTGAAAATGAAAAATTGCCATAGAGAAGTAAAAGATGGAGTGGCAGACAAGGTTAGGATATTCAATTGCTATGTATCAAAAAAAATAAGCACAAAAACCACTAGATGCTGCAAAGATTGCTACGGACAATAAATGCCTAATTTGTAATAGTAAAACTAAATTGAAAATAATTCCAACACAAACAGAAGAATCTGCAGAAGTCCAGAGGAAAAGCTGTTTCGAACACAAAAATTAAAAGATGCGGAGACCATGCTGGTAAGATTCAAACAAAGAGCCGGGATTTCTAAAACAAAAAAACAGGACAATCTGAGGGCACAGAAAATACATGGTCAAATAGCGTTGGACGGAATGTCTAAAAAAGACCACCAGATAAATCACTTCTGGCCTAAACAACAACAAGGTCAGAAAGAAAACGAAATCAGAATGAGAATTTTCGACCGATGCGCTATATTTATTGATGAAAGTACAGAGTCCTTCACAGAACTGGTAAAATGTATAAAAATTGGAGTGGACCAAAATACTATTGGTGATAGGATAATCGGTCTTCGACAGGCGAAAAATGGAGGAGTGATGATATAGGTACGAGAAGTATAGGATGCTGTACAAGTCGTACGCGACTAAATAATTAAAATAAATAACGAAGCCAATGTTCGAATAATTCAACAAAGAGGTCTCATCGATGTAAAAGACCAAGGAGGATATAGAAGCAGTTCTTGCCAAGGAACCAGGACTAAATACAAACGAGGTAAGTATAATTAATATAAGAAGCAGTTTCAGTGAGACCTAGATTGGCATAGTGCTGATCCCTATTTACGTTGAAATCAAAGTAAAAAAGAGGAACAGGATCTGAGTGGGAGTTGTGTACTGCAGAGTCAGACAACGTAAAGAACGAGTTAGATGTTACAGATGCCTGGGGCAAGGTCGCGAAGCCCGAAACTAAAGTGGAAGCGATAGAAAGGGAAGATGTAATAAATGCGGAAAAGAAGGACATCTCGCTCGCGAATGCAAGGCAATCGAAGAAGAAGTAGAAGAGTTCAAAGCAGTATTAGCTGCTGAAGCGGCGAGATCGATGGCGGGATCCACAGTAGATAAGCTATGATCCGATTCTTGCAAATAAACCCGACAGGAAAGAGTGCCGCCCAAGACCTGGTACTCAAAAAGCACGCAAAAAGACGATTGATTTTTTTATTGCCAACGAATACTACAGTTTTGGTCAAAATACAAACGAAGCAAATGGTTGGTATTGTGATGAAAATTGCAGAGTTGTAATAGTCAACTGCAACGACGCTCAATAGACGAGATAGGAAAAGCAGGAAATGGGTTTATCTCAATCACCATCCGAAACATTAGAAAATACTCCTGCTGCATAAGTCCTAATATTACCAAAACAGAATATGATAACTGGTCAATTAGACCGGAAATGGGCATAAGAACTACAACCACCGACATTATTGTAGCAGGAAATTTCAATGTGAAGCACCTCACACGGGGCTCCCGAGTGCACGACGGAAAAGGAGACCAAAAACAAAATCTTTGTCTAATCTCACGTAATCGCTAGGACTGACAGTGTGCAATCACGGAGACAGATAAACTTGACAGGGAAGGGGTTCAGAGTAGTGCATTGACAATGGCTTCGGCTAATCTAACTGCAAGAGTAACAAACTGGCAAACCATTGAAGAATATTCCTACATTCATTGGCGCCCCAATTAAACCCCAATTTAATTCACAATATTATCGCCAATATTATGTGTTCACTATATCCCTATAAATTACAAAAAAAAATATTTATATTCATACTTCTTCTATCTGGTAATTTATTATAATAAGTATAATAATTACAAAGATTTATATTTTCATTATTATTTTACAACAGTAGCTACAATTAACAATATATTAGAATAATAAATAAGTTAAAGCTTTAGTTAAAGCTGGCGATCTACTTGAAAAATTGTCAATTACTTTTCTGTGTCAACAACTATATCTGTTTCATATGATATGAGCTTGAGATCTTCAAGACGATTTTGTGTCATAGTAGACCTAATCTTGATTGTATTATTTTGAGCTTTGAAAGTGATCGTTCAGGAGAAACACTTGATATAGGAAGAGTTACACTAATCTTCAATACAATAAATAAGTTGGGGGGGGGACACTTACTAATTCAGTTTTTACAAATATATTAAACATTTTAATAATACTTATACTATTTTGTATCTTTTGAAGTGATTTATATTCAACTTCATCTTTTTCATCCTAATATTTATTACATTCTTCAAATAACTGTGGTGAATGTAAATACACTAGGGCATAACTCCCAAATTCAACATATCAATTTTAGATTTTATTAATTGTTGATATTCCCGAATATTATCTTCTCTTACTAAAATGTTCTAAATGTTACGAATTGAAATAAAAGCATCAGTAGGAATGTTAGTTTTTTTCATTGTGCTTAAAACACATTTTGGTGTGAGTAAATAAGTCTAGATAATGTTTAAAACTACAAAATATGTGTTGATCTTGTATGATTGAACAGGATTATTGAAAACCCCGTCTTAGGAAATTTCATCATGTTGACGCGAGACTCTTCTACGTCGACGAACTGAACCGTTGAATGCTGTTAACTCTTTGCTATAATTGTTTTTTCAGCATATAATTTTGCTAAATTGTAAATCTTTTGAAATTCCTTATCCATTCTCAGTAGTTTGATATTTTTCTTAGCTTTTGTCTATATATCCATTGCCATAATAATATCAATGTCATGAGCTTGAAGCGTTTTGCTGACTGGTTCTATGAAGTAAAATATGTTTTTATAAATATTAGCTATCAATAGAAACTCAAACGATTGTAAATATCCAATCAAACCATTACATTCTGCGCCGGTTTTGAAATCAACTGCTACCTCTTGATTCTTAATATTATCTAATGCATCTAAAATAGTTTCAAGAATTTCTAGTACTGTTCTTAGGGAAAATGATTGTGACATTCTCCTTGTGGTCTTTATTTTCTTTCCTAGTTTCATGGGTTATAATGGCAATATTTCCATTTTTAAACTTTTGAATACCGTTTTTTAATCACGCTTTTTGTGGATGTTTACTAAATAGTACACAATGCAAAAAATATATTTTATTTTTACTTGGAGAATATGAAAGCCAATCTCTTAAAACCGATGTTTTATCTGGAAATTTTGTAATAGCCCATCGTGTCTTCTTTGGACAAAAGTCCATCGAAAAAAGAAATGTTTTTTTTGTGAAGGTGTATAAATATATTATTCAGGGAAATAAATATTTAAAAAAGAATAAATAAATTATAGTTGATGATATAAAGTAAAAAAAATATAATGAATAGGTACCTATTATATTCAACATAGCACAACAATTTAAGTATAGCTATGGAGAGAAATGAGAATTAATCGATTAAAGTTGAGAAAAATATATTGAGAAGTTATTAAGATTTTTATTGAGAATTTTATTTAGAATTTTATTAATAAGTTATTGAGAATTTTATTGAGAATTTTATTAAATTACCTAACCTAACCTAACCGTATTTTGTGTAATTGGGAATTTTATTAAAAGGCGAGTATTTTGAGAATTATTGAGATTTTATAAAAGGCTAGAGGTAAGTCTTTATTTTGGGAATTTAATTAGAGACATTGAAGTCCGAGAATATATAATTGAGAATTAAAAGTGAATAATTTTTTGAGAATATTGAAATATATAATTGAGTAAATAAATTGTGCGCACAGAGATTTTATAAAGAAGTATTTTAAAAAGGTTATATATGAGAAAATATTGAGATATCGAAAGGGGGAAAATTAAATAAATTTACGGCTAGCCTAGAATAAGTAATAGTAATAAGTAGCATAGAATAATTACTATATAGTTGAAAGCAGTTAGAAAAAAATAATAGTAATAAGTAGGTCAGAATAGTAATAAATATTATATAATATTTATATATTATATTATTTATAATATATATTAATAATATATATATATATATATATATATATATGAGTCATTCTAGTAAAGCGGACGAATAATAATAATAGTAATATATATATAAATATTTTTTTAATAAAAAAAAAAATATACGTAATATAAATTAGCAATAAAGAATTTTTTTTTACATGTGTCATAAGATAAGATATATCGATAATATGAAATAATATATATTGTCACAATATAATATATAAATAATAATAAAATAATTTAATTTAAAATAATAATAATATATATATATATAAATTTAATTTTCTAGTATTATCCATAATTTAATACTTAGATCTCATAAACACAACTTAACTAAAAATCGAGAATTTGACGGAGACTCATTAGAAATAAAAGACTTTCAGCATCATAAAATAAAATAAATATTAATCTAAATTTGCAGCATGAAATGGTTTAAAAGCAACAAAATAAAAAAATATGTTTTTATTTAGTATTTAAAAATTAAGTTATTAAACAATTTGTATCAAATGTATTTATTCAGCTTATATACAGATGTATTATATTTGTGACTATAAACTAATACAGATGGTTTTTGTATTACCACGGAAAAATAAATACGTAAAATATTTATATAATGTTGCTATGTACCTGGCGGTACATAACTTTTATGACTATTTAAAGCAGCAATGATCTCGAGGGTAAGGGGGAACGATATACGTTTCAACACAACCACTATATGAATAATAACCAAACCGCAGGCACGCTGGAAAAAGACAAAACCGACTATAAAAATTATTTCTGAGAATAACAGAAATCATAAACCCAAACAAGCACAGAATAAATTTAATATAATCAATTCGAAGAAATTAGGACATGTGTGAATTAAATAAAATAATATAATATCAATTTCATGATATTATATTATATTACTAAAAATACTGGGAATTGAGATAATGTATGGACTAGTCGCATCCGGCGAGTTATCGCCATTCGACGACAAAGCGTGGGCAGATGACATTTCCTGGAATTAACGAAATCATACACAATATACCGAATGAGGTCAATGCTATCTTACTAGGATAACGTAGGTACCGATAGGAGCAGTAGACAATATATAAGGGAGCCCGAATCGGCATCAATTCAGACGTGATTCCACTGGGCTACAGCAAGCACTTTCACGCCAGTCGATTTTCTGAATTTATAATAAACCAATCATTACAATATTAAACAGTTTTTACAATTTATTTCAACGCCACGACTTTAGAGCTCCTTTTCGTCCATCAAAAGGCTCGTCCTCTGGTTGGTCCATAACAATATAAACAATAAACCTACTCCAAACTCCGACACTGCCAAATATCTCGGTCTCATCTTTGAAAAAGTTTAACATGGGCTAAAAATATTCATACAACAAAATTAAAACTGAACCAACGTCTCTACCCTTTCAGACCCATTCTCGGCAAGTCCTCAAAACTATCCCTCAAAACCAAAATTCACATATATAATCTTCTCCTTAAACCCATCTGGCTGTATGGTATACTCGTACAGTTCTGGGGCACTGTCAAAATATTAAATACAAAAAAAATACAAGTGTTCCAATCGAAAATCCTCCGACTAATAACTGATGATCCTCCTTATATCTCAAATTACACTCTTCACACATATCTTCATATTCCTAAAGTCACTAAAACAGCCAAACTTTACTACTCCAAATTTAGAAATCGTTTTCAAAATCACGTTAACCCCATGTCAAAAATTTACTATTAATCTCCATCGTAGGAAACCTTTCCAGAAGACTCAAGCGACAGTAGCCCCAAGACCTTATAAACTAAATAATCATATATGAATTTCTAAGTATTTAAATATCTAAATAATTGTAAATTCACGCCGAAGTACCTTTGCTGATTGGTTCTTCCCTCAAGTTACTCAAGCCACTGCACTTAAAGATAATATCCATTAAGCTTATTGTACATTTTTTTTTTTGTATAGATTGTATAAATTCTAGATTAAAAATAAAAATAAAAATATGTATTTTAAAAATATAATAGACAGGGGCTCCATGATGAGAAACATCATCAAATCCAGGTTAATTATTACGAACATACTAATATAGGTACTGTTGAGTTATTAGCTCTAATATACGTTTCAAAGTGTATATTCAGTTATAATAGGACATCGTAAATTAATATCGTATAATGATATCACGCATCGACCCACGTCAATCATAGACATCTAAATTCCAGAGAGGGTATATATATAGTACACAGCTAAGTAAGGTAATTGAATATATAATTTTAACATTAACATGTAAATTTAAATACATATAACTAATAATATTTTGTAATAGAATAAAATTATACTCCCTACGTGGGGCTCTTTTTTTTGACTTTTATATTTTGCTTTATCACAAATTGGTTTCCTATTCAAGCCACATATCCTTGACATTTACATTCTTTTATTTTTCCATGTACTAGCTCCTTACTTCTTATCATTCATATTTTAACCAATGTTTTTACAAAGATTCCACTCTAATTATGTATTGTTTGAATATAAAAAATAAAATTAAAACAGAATCGTATGTAAAAAAACAAATTGCTGATATTTAAAAATTTCTAAAATATAGAAAAGTTCTGAGTCGTTAGGATAAAAACCATACCAACATAACGAAATATAAAAGAGGAAAGATTACACAAATAGAGTTCAATAACTACATGTGCTACAACTACAAAAAAAATAAATAAATATCCTTAATAAATTAAAAATATGAATTAATAATATAATATGATTATTATATAAATTTGTAGTTTAAAAAAGAAAAACGTGTAGAATATCTTAAATTAAATGCATGTACTACAATTCTAAAATAGTTAAATATCCCTATAATTTTATTTTTATTTGTGTAAATTGCTAATATAATGTTTATAATTTTGACTTGACTTTAAATGTGATTTTAAAATAAATAATAATAATAATATTTTTAATTGGTGACGAAAATAGTGTGTTAGCGCCGAAAACGAATATTCCAGAATGGCCGAAAATGAAAAGGTTCATTGACTTAACATGTGATTTTAAAATAAATAATAATAATATTTTAAATTGGTGATCAAAATAGTGTAGTGGCCGAAAACGAAAAAGGTTTATTTTGTCCGAAAATGAATAAGTTTATTTTGGCCGAAAACGGTTCCATCCCATCAAAACGGTTTCCACTTGTTGACTTTTTGTATTTTGTTTTTGTCAACCATTTTGTAAATTACAGGAGATTTTTACTTTTGACTTTCTCCCAACAATTTACAAACTAGATCTAATTTGCTTCCAAAAACCTCCTTTAAAGTAAAGAATCTCAGAATTTTCATTACTCCAAAAGGAGATGTGAGACACAGAAAACCAAAATTTACATACTATTGTAATATTTGAAAATTAAAAATACAAATTAATAAAAATTATAATGTTTTATTTTACTTACGATAAAGAATTCATCAAAAAAACGCAAAGTAATACCATTAATTTTAAATGTATTTATAAAATTGATTAATGGATCAATTACTTCCGTCTTATATTTATATTCATCACTGATATCGAATATGTCGCTCCACGATTCCTCACCCGCAAGGCCAACGTCTGTGTAAACTGTTTTTCCGGCTTCTACTAAGCATCTTAATGTAGCTTTAATCATTAATGGTGTATTATAATAATATGCAGTGTTTTTTATTTACTATGTATTATCATTGATTATATATAGAATGTTCACTTTTTTTAGTGCGTTAACTAATACTATTTATAATCAATTGTATTAGTTAATTCATAATTGAAATTTATAAAAAATGACAATAGTTTATTTATATGCTATTATGTAAATTTAAAATTGTCTAATAATAATAATAAATAAATATAGATTTTTTTTTTTTAGAAAAAATAACACATTACTTAAACTATTGTAGGTAAGCGACTTAAATATTTCTTTTGCTTTTTTTAAAAAAAAAACTACTATCAATTTTTAATAAATATTGTTAAATTAATATTAAATAATGAATTATTAATTTTTGCTGTATACGCATTAAGACTAAGTAATTATGCAAATAATTACAATATGTTCCCCATAACATTTGTTGTGCACTATCCATTTATTTGTACATCAATATTTGATATTCATTTGTACGCTTATAATTTAGTACTGAATTTTATTTTTAAATTGTTCAAATATTATGTACCCATTTAAATATAAAAAGCTTAAAATGGTTCCAAAAATAATGTTATAAAATGTTTTTGAAATTAAAATGCCCTAACAAAATGCTTTCGAAAATATTTTTTTTTTTTATTAGCATTAAATGTATGTTGTTAAATGGATCACTCATCATGTATAACAAGTGGGACTTTTTTTTAGGCACTACCATAATAACAAACATTAGACATAAGTAAACAGTGTGTATATTAAATGTTTTTGTATTTAAATTGTTTATGATTACCTTTATCTGCTTCCCTATAATGGACACCTTCGTTATTTTGAGGGTCAAAACAATATTGACTAATTGTGAATGCATTACAACGTTGTGGCAATTCGTTTAGATGGAATACATAGTCACCAGTAAAGATGCTTCCATATATGTTACAAATTACTTCTATTATGACGTCATGTTAGAAACACCAATAAGTATTTAAAGGATACAATAAATAATAAAGTGAAAAAATATTATTTTTACTATTTCAAAAAGTGAGTAACTAAGTAATCACACTATTTTATAGTTAGAATTTAGTGTTTTTCATAATTGAGTATGTCACTATTATTGACTTGTTATATTTTAATTCAATTATAAAATATTGCATACAAATAACGATTATAAGCGGAGACGATTTATCAGCCAACATCAATAGGTATATTTTTTTGGTTTTATTGAAATCAGTTATAAATTATACATAGAAGGAAATTGCTTAAAATCAATTTAAATATTTTGAAAATATCATCGTGTACTCTAAGATATAATAATATACGTAAAAGTTTCAAGTTCACACAAATAATATTTTTGAATTACAACAAAACAATTACAATCTTTATTCTGAATTTAAATATATAATTTAGTCCAAATGTGTCTTCAAATTTCTATAAAAAATTATTGATTTAAGAAAATTATTAAGAAATTTTACTTTTTATCCAAGTCTCAAAGTACCAACTAGATTAAATTTATTATCAGAAATATTATATAAATTAAATTATATAATTTTTACTATTAAGAAGTTGACTGAAAAAAAAATCATACATCATTATAAAATCAATATATTTATTGCTAATCAATTATATCGTTTTAATTAATTTAATAACTTAGTAAGTAATTAAAATAGTTACACAATATGATTTTTTTAATGAAATATAATTTAATTACCTTGTGTCCTCAGTGGAGGATAAAAAAATATACTCATAATAATCACTAATATATTTTTCATTTTAATTATTACATTAAATGTATAAGATATTATTTCTACTTAAATCTGAGAGTAACTAATTATTTTTTGGGAATTAATTTTTTATTGTAAAAATAATTTTAAATAAAGTATTTACTGTTAATTATTATTTATTAATTGTTTGACTAATAATATTATAAATTAAAAAAAAAAAGTTAAAACATTTGTTGTTCATATTTATTTATTAATTGTTTGAACAATAGTTTATTAAAAAATCTGTGATTTATATTTATTAAAAAAAAATATGCTTGATAGTATGAAATTAAATAGCATATGAGTAAATAATAAATAATAATTATGAAATAAATAACAATAAAATCAGTAGGATGAAAAGGGGGATTTAATTAGGTCATCAACTGGCGAGGCGATCATTTCCTACATAACCTTCCCATAACCCACTGAAGCCGCCGCCAACACTCCGCGCAGCGATTATAACCTTCATCACCATCACATAAACACGTCGCTGCCGCCAACACTCCACGAGACGATTATATCCTTCACAACCACTTCATATCCCGATAAGAACGCCACCATCCCATAAATCGTCGCTGTACCCAGTGCTCTCTATCCACAATCAGAGTACTAAGTGTTGTTATCATCTGTTATCATTTAATATTTCTTTGATAGTAACATATCTATATATATAAAAGAAAGTCGTGTTAGTTACTTCACTTATAACTCAAGAACGGCTGAACCGATTTAGCTGAAAATTGGCAGGGAGGTAGTTTAGAGCCAGGAGAAGGACATAGGATACTTTTTATCCCGTTTTTACGAAAGAAAATTTTGGAAAAACTCAATCCCGGGAGGTGCTCAAATAGGGATTTTGAGA